>JAFEMH010003868.1:0-240967 GCA_022495995.1 Adenophora triphylla var. japonica
TGGAAGAAATGGCCAAATTTTGCTTTTGCCTTGTATTTGGAATGAACTGGTCAACTTCGGGTTCGGTCAGAATGGACTCTTTCTGCGGCGAAAGATTCCTTGCCAATTCGGCCCCTCGGCTTTTCGCGGTTCAATTTTACCCCTTTTGGCCCCCAAAAGTGTAAAATTTCCCCAAAGATTAGACATTTCTAACACCCCTCCCTCGAGGTCGAAGCCCGATTAGTTTTCACTAACGCTCATCTCCAGAGCGTTTAATTCCCGGTTAGTTTTCACTGCGCTCGTCTCCAGACGTTAAATTCCCGGTAACTTTTGACTAACGCTGCGTCTCCAGGACGTTAAATTCCCAGTTAGTCCTCACTAACACTCGTCTCCAGACGTTAAATTCCCAGTTAGTTTTCACTAACGCTCGTCTCCAGACGTTAAATTCCCAGTTAGTTTTCACTAACGCTCGTCTCTAGACATTAAATTCTGTTGGTGTAATGCCCTAGGCTTTAGTTATGTTTAACTGAAAACCGTTATGTATCATCTTTATCGTTTATGTTTATTATTTGATTATTATATAGTTTGCATGTTTATTGTAATAATCTCCGTCCCTGATTATTAAGAGAATAATTAGTATAATTGTCAATGGATAATCATGTGATGATTATATGCATAAGAGATGCACATTGAAATTATGGGTACTTGTTAGAGAACAAGTGATTTGGACATGACCCGCATGAGATTTATGACATGGTCAAGTGTCATACGTAAATCTCATAAGGTTACTTCATTTAGTCCACTAGACACGAGATTATCATGACCTTACATATGATGAAAAATCATGTTTGATTTTAGTCAAACGATATCTTAACACGATATCTATAAAGACTATCATTGGCATGATCGGATTCATGATGGGAAGGATGATAAGTCAAGAAGGAATTTGTCCCTCGGAAGAGAGATGTTATGCTTGGGCCCCTCGATGAGTGATAATGATGAAAGTGTATGGCCGTACCCCAATATGATTGGAATTATCATTATAATCAAGAATCGAGAAAAGCATTGAACAATAACAAGTTGTGAGGACCATGACTTGTGTTCAATATAACATCGTGAGACGAAAGGGATAAATGGAAGTACACCGTGGAAACGTGAACTCTTACGTTACATTATTTGGGTAGACATAATGTCTTGCTAGAGTCTGCTTTATGTCTTATGAGGTTCGATATGATCGAACTCATTGCCAACATAATGTAATCCTATTGGAGTCACACACGACTAGAATGAATTGGTTAAGCCGGAGGAAGAATAGTTGAGAGTTTACGTAATACGGCTATATATATCGCGCGACATATTAAGCCAATGGCTTAATATACCGCCTTGCGACATATCCCGAGCACATGTACGCGTTTTTGACATTTGTCTCTCTAATACGATTAGGAGAAGTATTCTTACTATTGTAGTATAAATACAAGGGTTACATCGGACCTAGAAAGCTAGCCAAAATTTTCAATCAAAATTCACAACAAAATACTCTCAATATTCTTCAAGGTTTTAGATCTAGCAATCATCAGAAGTTGTTCTTGAATTCATTCAAGTGTGGATACCAAAGAGGGTCTTCGCTCGTTCATCGATCAAGGCCTAGAGTTTAAGCAAGTTGAAGAACGAAGTTTGTGATTCGATATCACATAATCAAAATCGTTCGATAGCTCAAGACCGAAAAGCGTTTCAAGGTTGGTTTAATTCTATCTCACTTAGGAATTTAAATTAATTGTATAGAAACGGATCCTAGGGCTTCTTGGGTTTTATGTTTTAATGCTTAATTCCATTGCGCATGGACCAGTAAAACCCAACGGTGGTATCGAGCCCACGTTCGTATGGTTAAGTTTGAATTAACATGCTAGATTTAAGATATAAAATTGTTTATATGCTTATTGCATGTTTTGTATGCGATAAATTTTTAATTGTTTATGTGAAACAATGTGAAAATCGTTTTTCGAATTATCTTTGAATTAAATCTGTAAAAGGATGTTTTACGTGATTTAATTACATGTAATCTGTATTGGTCCGAATCTGGAAATCCACATGGCTTGGGCCTTATGTCGCGCGACATGTTGAGCCATGTGGAGTTGAGTTAAAGCGGCACAGTAGGTCGCGCGACATATCGAAGCCTGCAGGCGTGTTGTCACGCGACATGTGCTGGCGGGCAAAATCGGTTTGTTCAATTTTACGCTATTACGTGATTGTGTTTACAATCGATATGTTCATATGAAAATCTGGATGTTATAAAATTGAGTTTATAAGTCCGCGATAGATTGATTCATTGATATACGCTGATTAATTGATTAAAATGTGATTTTAATAATTATTCTGCAATGTATATGAAAATGCGGATGTTATAAAAATTGAGTTTATAAGTCCGCGATAGATTGATTCATTGATATACATGATTAATTGATTAAAATGTGATTTTAATAATTATTGCAATGTATATGAAAATCTGGATGTTATAAAAATTGAGTTTATAAGTCCATGATAGATTGATTCATTGATATGCATGATTAATTGATTAAAATATGATTTTAATAATTATTGCGATGCATGAAAATGCGGATGTTATTTAAGTTCTTACATGTTAAGAATTTTATTAGATGATTAGATATTAATTAGATGTTTAGTTGAAACATGATATTTAGTTTCCTAATATGTTTAGATTTAGACATTTGTAAATTTTGGATCTTATGATTGTTTATGGAAACAAGTCATAAAATACGCGAAATTTTAAAGGGCGTTGTTTATAAAAGGTAGGGATTATGTTGCCAAATCGGAGGTGATTTCTAATTGTGCATGACTAGGAGAGTTACGTCTAAGGAAGAGTTGGTACTTAAGTAGTCCTTGTGGCTCACACTATCTTCACGGGAACTTACACAGTGCATGATTGTGACCATCTTTCTTTGATATGCTTATAATCTACCTTAAAGAACCTTCATTTAACTTTTAAGTTCTTTATGCCAATTCATGATTAAAACACTTGAGACCACTCGGATAGTTTTGGGTGGGCTTGCCATAGCAAGAGTGCTTTGATTCTATTCCGTTCTGCGAGCAAGATGAGGAAATGAGTGGTTCTATACGTTTAAAGTGGATGAACTTAATTGGGTTATCGAAATGGTTTTGGACCCAAGGCATAAGATGAGATTAAAATATGCTTGGACATATGATGTCTTAAATAAATCTCATAAAAGATCCTAAGAGTCATATATGATATGATTGATGTTTTCTACCTAATTAGTTTAATCTCGAGCGGTGCGCCATAGCGTACTTGAGATTAAATTAAAGTTGGATCTTAGCCCTAAGAGTCATATACGATATGATTGATGTTTTCTACCTAATTAGTTTAATCTTGAGCGGTGCGCCATAGCGTACTTGAGATTAAATTAAAGTTGGATCTTAGCCCATTAAATGCATATTATGCTTATTTGCATTGGAAGGTGTATGATTTAGTGGGAGTATTTGTAAAATACATTATTTGCTCTTAAATGATAAATTTGTTGATATTGATATGTGTTCATATAATTTGTATATTTTATTGTAGAAGTAGCATTACATAATGATAATTGCGATTCGTCCTTATGAAGGACAAAGTTCGAAAGGAACAATACATAATGTGTACGTTCTTGGCCAGATGCATTCCCTCTTGAACCCATTGCAAATGTTGCAAAGGGCAAATAAGGAAGCAACATTAGAAACATATTGATGATTCTGACAATATTGCTTGCCTTGTATTTGCCACCATGGTTAAAGGCTCTTATGAAGAACCTTGGGCACATGATAACTAATCTTTTGTTCTAGCATAACGCAAATAAGGAAATGTTCCAAGTGCAAGCTAGGCAAAAGATATATATGTTGTGGTGAGGGCTCTTAATTCATATGATGAAAGAAGGAGCAATCCGCAAATTGTGTTAATAGTTGACACAATAAAAGGGTTCATAAAGGAAGGAAAAGAAGGTAAAGCAAAAGTTGCTAAACCTAGGACAAAAGTTGTCAAAGCCGAAGAGGCTAAACCCAAAGTGTCTCAAAAGGATGCAGTTTGCTATCATTGCAATAAGATTGTCATTGGAAGCAAAGTTGCAAGGCTTATTAGGAAGGCCTAAAAGGTGAAGAAGGGCAATATGATTGCTACTACTTCAAATATCTATATGATAGATATTTTCCTTTCGACTTCTTGTTCTTGGGTATATGATACAGGATTGGATCCCACATTTGTTTAAATGTGCAAGGAACAAAGAATAGAAAGCCACTCAAATAAGGTAAATTAAACCTATGCATGGGAATGGAGCAAGAGTTGCAACATTAGCCATAAGGGACTTATGAAGTCACTTTGCCTTGTGAAGTAGTACTTGTTTTGAACAAGTATGACTACGTTCCAGATTTGAGTAGGAGTATTATTTCTGTTTCTTAAATGGATGATGAAGGATATAATTTTCTTATTTTCAATAAGAAGTTTTATATTTATTTAATAATATGTCTTATTGTAATGCATATGTCATTAAATGGTCTTCATATCCTTGATGATGAGAAACAAAATAATATTGAAGATATCTATGATATAAATGGGAAATCTAAACCGAACAATATGAACAAAGCGTTTATATGGCATTGCCGGCTTGGTCAAATAAATAAGAAACATATATCTAAACTCCATTAACATGGACTTTTAGACTCATATGACCATGAATCATTTGAGGAATGTGGATCTTATTTATTGGGATTATCGACCAAACCACCCTACACTAAAGTAGTGGGAGGACTAGTGACTTATTGGTCATTATACATGAGATGTATGTGGACTATAAAGTAGCATTGCTAGGGGAAGACTTTGGTATTTCATCATATTTCACTAAAGACTTATCTAGATATGACTATGTCTATCTGATGAAGTCCGAAGGTGAATCGTTTGAGATGTTTTGAACATTTCAAAGATGAAGTACAAAACAACTTGGTAAAGCTGTTAAGTACTTCGATTAGATCGAGGTGATGAATATTTGAGCCAAGAATTTGACAATCATCTCAAAACTATGAAATCGTTTCAAAGTTGACTCCACCCGAACACCACATTGTATGGTGTTTCGAAAGGAGGAATTGAATCTTGTAGGACATGGTTCGTTCGATGATGTGTCAATTAGACTTTCCTATTTCCTATTTCCTTTTGAGGATATGCATTAGAAATAATGCGGTTACCTTTGAATCGAGTCCCTACTAAATCGGTTCCTAAGGCCCCACTTGAGATGTGGCATGGAAGAAAACTTAGTTTGTCTTTCATGAAGATTTGGGGTTGTGAATCTTATGTAAAGAGACTTGTCTCTTATAAGTTAGCACCAAATCGACAAGGTTATTCGAGATATTGATTTTACAATCACAAAGAGAACAAAATGTTTGTTGCTCTACACGATTTGTTTCTTGAGAAATAGTTTCTCAATAAAGAATCTAGTGGGAGTAAAATTAATCTTGAAAGAAGTTCAAGAACCCGAAAATAATATGGAACCAAGAGTAGAGACAGAACCAAGTTCACAAAGGAGTTGTGAAACCGGTTCAAGATGCACAAGTCCATCGTAGATTGGATAGGTTACGATCCGAACTCAAGAAATAGTGATTTCTCGTTGCGGAAAGTGATGAAGTGGAAGTCATTGAGAATGACGATCCTACTTGCTATCAAGAAGCGATGTCCTCTCCTAATTTGGATAAATGGTTAGGAACCATTGAATCCAAATTACAATCCATGTTTAACAATCAAGTTTAATTGGAACTTGATTGGGCTACCTAAAAGTGTAAAAACTAAAGGGTGCAAGTAGGTCTTCAAAGACCAACATGGATGTGAAGGTGTATACTTTCATGACTAAGGATTGTAGCAAAGGGACTTAGGTTAATTCATAGTATTGACTATGTTGAAACTTTTTCCGCCAGTTACAATGTCGAAGTCTATTAGAATTTCAATTGCCATCATCACATATTGTGACTATGTGATATGACAAATGGATGTCAAACAACTTTCTTTAAATGGAAAGATTATTAAGGATGTGTAGAGTACACAACCCGAATAGTTTGTCGATCCAAGAAACTCTAATAAAGTATGCATGTTGCAAGGATCCATGAGATGGATTGAAGCAAGCTTCAAGGAATTGGAATCTTTGTTTGGATGAATTGGTCAAAGAGTTTGACTTTATCAAGTACAAAGATGAACCTTGTGTATGCATGAAATTCAGTGGGAGCATGGTATTATTTCTATTGTTTATTACAATAATATCTTACTCATTTGAAAAAACAAGTTCCGACACTTAAAATTTGTTAAGTCTTGGTCAAGAAAGGTTTCTCAATGAAAGATATGGAGTAAAAAGCCGCTTACATCCTTGGCATCAAGATCTATAGAGATAGATCTAGAAGGATAAATTGGTTTGAGTCAAAGTGTTCACATTGACAAGGTTCTTAGAAGAGTCTAAGAAAAGTGGCTTGTCAATGGGTCATAGTATTTTCTCTTAAGCAATACTCATTGTCTTATGACAATTGATGAGCAAAAGGGAATGAATGAAGTTCCATATGCTTCGGCATTTGGATCTGTCATGTATGCCATAATTTGTACTAGACCCAACGTCTCATATGCTTTGAGCATGATGAGTCGATACCAATCGATCTGTGATGAGAACCATTGGATGGCAGTCAAGATGATCCTTAAGTACTTAAGAAGAACTAAGGATACGTTCTTGGGATTTGAAAGATTGGAAGTTAATCTTGTTGTAAGGGTTACATAGGTGCTAGCTTCCAAACTGACAAAGTTATTTTAAAATCGCAATTAGGGTTTGTGTTTGTGCTTATTAGAGGTGCAATTTTGATTGGAAGAGTTCCAAGCAGAAAATGTAGCCGATTCTACTACTAAGGCCATATTTTAGCAACATATGATGTAGCTGAAAGAGGCAGTTTGGATCAAAAGTTCATTTAGTGTTTTGAAAACACTTCAAGTGTTTTTCCAAGTATCACTAATCCGTGGAACTTTGTTGTGATAATTATGGTATCATTTATGCAAACAATGGAACCAAAATCACAACGGTGATCCAAACACTCACTTAGACGTTCTTCGAGGAATTCATAAAGAATGAGAATACGTTAAGATATACAAAATATCAACCGATGATGACATAAGGGATTCACTTACAAAGACCCTCGCATAGGCAGAAGCATGGTGGGCATGTTAGATCCATGAGTATTCGATACATAAATGGAGCCTAGTGCAAGTGGGAGACTGTTGGTGTAATGCCCTAGGCTTTAGTTATGTTTAACTGAAAACCGTTATGTATCATCTTTATCGTTTATGTTTATTATTTGATTATTATATAGTTTGCATGTTTATTGTAATAATCTCCGTCCCTGATTATTAAGAGAATAATTAGTATAATTGTCAATGGATAATCATGTGATGATTATATGCATAAGTGATGCACATTGAAATTATGGGTACTTGTTAGAGAACAAGTGACTGGACATGACCCGCATGAGATTTATGACATGGTCAAGTGTCATAAGTAAATCTCATAAGGTTACTTCATTTAGTCCCTAGACCTGAGATTATCATGACCTTACATATGATGAAAAATCATGTTTGATTTTAGTCAAACGATATCTTAACACGATATCTATAAAGACTATCATTGGCATGATCGGATTCATGATGGGAAGGATGATAAGTCAAGAAGGAATTTGTCCCTCGGAAGAGAGATGTTATGCTTGGGCCCCTCGATGAGTGATAATGATGAAAGTGTATGGCCGTACCCCAATATGATTGGAATTATCATTATAATCAAGAATCGAGAAAGCATTGAACAATAACAAGTTGACAAGGACCATGACTTGTGTTCAATATAACATCGTGAGACAAAGGGATAAATGGAAGTACACCATTGGAAACGTGAACTCTTACGTTACATTATTTGGGTAGACATAATGGCTTGCTAGAGTCCGCTTATGTCTTATGAGGTTCGATATGATCGAACTCATTGCCAACATAATGTAATCCTATTGGAGTCACACACAACTAGAATGAATTGGTTAAACCGGAGGAAGAATAGTTGAGAGTTTTACGTATACGGCTATATATATCGCGCGACATATTAAGCCAATGGCTTAATATACCGCGCGACATATCAGGCCTGTACGCGTTTTTGACAGCCTGTCTCTCCTAATACGATTAGGAGAAGTATTCTTACTATTGTAGTATAAATACAAGGGTTACGTCGGACCTAGAAGCTAGCCGAAATTTTCAATCAAAATTCTGACAAAATACTCTCAATATTCTTCAAGGTTTTAGATCTAGCAATCATCAAGAAGTTGTTCTTGAATTCATTCAAAGGTGTGGATACCAAAAGAGGGTCTTCGCTCGTTCATCGATCAAGGCCTAGAGTTTAAGCAAGTTGAAGAACGAAGTTTGTGATTCGATATCACATAATCAAAATCGTTCGATAGCTCAAGACCGGAAAGCGTTTCAAGGTTGGTTTAATTCTATCTCATAGGAATTTAAATTAATTGTATAGAACGGATCCTAGGGCTTCTTGGGTTTTATGTTTTAATGCTTAATTCCGCTGCGCATGGACCCGTAAAACCCAACAAATTCTCAGTTAGTTTTCACTAACGCTCGTCTCCAGACGTTAAATTCCCAGTTAGTTTTCACTAACGCTCGTCTCTAGACGTTAAATTCCCAGTTAGTTTTCACTAACGCTCGTATCCAGACGTTAAATTCCCAGTTAGTTTTCACTAACACTCGTATCCAGACGTTAAACTCTCTGTTAGTTTTCACTAACGCTCGTCTCCAGACGTTAAATTCCCAGTTAGTTTTCACTAACGCTCGTCTCCAGACGTTAAATTCCCAGTTAGTTCTCACTAACGCTCGTCTCCAGACGTTAAATTCTCAGTTAGTTTTCACTAATGCCCGTCTCCAGACGTTAAATTCCCAGTTAGTTCTCACTAACGCTCGTCTCCAGACGTTAAATTCTCAATCCCCAGTCGACGTTTGACATTCAAACGCTCACTTCCATCTCAAGTTGACGTTTGACATTTAAACGCTCAATCCCGTCTCCGGACATTCCAGTTACAATTCCGTCTCCCAACGTCAAAATTTCTATTGGTTTTCACCAACGTTCACTTCCCCGGCCGCCAGTCGTAAGCCCGATCGTCCCACCTCAGCGGCCATCAAGGTAAATCCGCACAACAATCCCTCTTCGGCCATCAAGGTAAGCTCGAACGCTCATCCCCAGCAGGATTCTAAAGAAGAAACGTCAATCCTCCCGAGTTGTTAAAAACGCCAGTTTAACACAACCATTCCCATCATTGCCACCCTATCCCCGGAGGATAAACCTGGCCGTCATCGTAAGACCAGCACTCAAGGCACGAACGCCTTCGTCCCAGGATAAACGCATCCAGCAACTCCAGTTTGAGGCGCCACACGCCCTCGTATGATTCAGCAACTCCGGTTTGAGGCGCCACACGCCCTCGTATGATTCAGCAACTCCGATTTGAGGTGCCACAAGCCCTCGTATAATTCAGCAGCTCCAGTTTGAGGCGCCACACACCCTCGTATGATTCAGCAGCTCCGGTTTGAGGCGCCACACGCCCTCGTATGATTCAGCAGCTCCGGTTTGAGATGCCACACGCCCTCGTATGATTCAGCAGCTCCGATTTGAGGCACCACACGCCCTCGTATGTTCAGCAACTCTATTTTGAGGCGCCACACGCCCTCGAAGGTTTCAGAAATCCCAGGTTCAGATGCCTCACAATAGTCTCCATTCAGGTCCAGGTACCTCGCGATAGTCTCTTTCAGGTTTAGACGTCTCCCAACAGTTTCGCTCAGGTCAAGGTCCCCACTTGCGGCTCCTTGCACCTACGAACTACGATCGGCTTGATTCTCGCTCGGGATACGTAGGAATCCTTTCGCTAAGGGTCCAGCCAGCTGACCGCCCGGGTCTCCTTCGAAGTAAGGCATCCCGATTTGGATCCTTATCTTTTTTCAACGACCCCACCTCCTTCGAAAGTGACGTCGCTGAGGGGCTAACTGTAAGTACCCAAATCCGGATCGTCAAAATCCGTTAGAAAGTTAATCGGAATCCGTTAACTGGCCCGCTTCAGGTTAACCGAAACCCTTTAAGCTCCCCGTTGCCAAGCCAACGAGACTCCCGGGACTGCCCCGAGCATCCGAACGTCAAAGCGTACTCAACACACGTCGTTGCACGTAAAAATATAGCTTTCCCTGAAAAATGCACTTTTCGGCACTTTCCGGGGGCATTTCGGGCATTTTCCGGACTGTTATTTTAAAAAGGACAAAACCGGGAAATAATGGCACAAATTCCCATGGCATGTGAGTCACAGGGACACGTGGCTCACATGCCACAGCTCATCCATCACCTTTCAATCAAATTCAGAGTGAAAAGACAAAAATATCCCTGGTATGCAGTCTCAGTCCGGCCGGACTCATTTGCAGGAAATCTGGAATTGCCAGCAAGCCCCTCCAATTTCCAAAGTTTCACAAAACCCCCTGATTTCACCCTAAGTCCGTCCGGACTCATGCTGAAATTTTACCTATAAATACAAGGGTTGTCAAAGCTATTTACAACAACAAAAACCCATTCCATTTTCACCCTAAGCTACGGCCTAAACTGGTTCCACTCTCCCCGAGCCCCGATTTACCTCGTTTTGCGTGAAAACTCCGTATTTCGATCAAATACGACCCCCGCCACCTCAAAACACCGTTCCAAACACACTTTCCTATCCCGTATATGCCCCCGAGCCAAAGGAGCCGACCCTAGCCATAGGTAGCTCCCTCTCTCTCTAAAATCTCGTTCCGTCTCGATTTATGCGCCAGTCGCTACAACCCTTTCGGACGACACTGTTAAAATGTAGACGCCTCCGTCTAACGGGGTCCGATACGTTTTAGTCCGCGATCCTCTTCTCTTCCCGTAAGAGAAGTAATCTCGGGTTAAAATGGCGTTCCGACCCCGTTCCGTTTACTTTTATGTCATTTACGATTCCAGATCGTTTGATCCGTCGATCGTCATTTACTTTCACGCAAATTTACAACTCCGAGCCGTTTGGCTCGTCGATCGTACTTTAAAAATTCCGGACCGTTTGATCCGTCGATACCGCATTTAAATACTGTCATTTACAAAGTCCGACCCGTTTGGATCGTGATAGTATTTACTTTTCAAAGTTCGAGTCGCAACCCGATTCGTTGATCGCATATCATTTAATGCCTTTTTTCCGTAAAAATGCTAACAATGTAATGCCCGGTTCAAAACCGGAGTTCGACCTTCGAACTCTCTTTCAAAACTCGCGAAATGACGTTTGGAATCCAAATGTTCATCTTCAAACTTAAAAGCCGACTTTTGACATTCAAAAATCATTTAATACGTTTTTCCCGTAAAATCGTTAACAATGACACGCCCGGTTCAAAACCGGAGTTCGACCTTCGAACTCTCTTTCAAAACACGTGAAATGACGTTTAACATCCGAACGCTCATCTTCAAACTCAAAATCCGACGTTTGACATTCAAACGCTCTTTTCTTAAAAGTCAACATTTGACACTTAAGATAAATAGTTAAAATCAGCATTCGCGCCACTTTTCCTAAAACTGCAAAACCGACGTTTGTCATTCAAACGCTCGTCTTTTCAAACAAGATCACCTAATCAATGTTTGACATTCAAACCAAGATTAAGCTTGTCATTCAAGCCCCCATTTCAAAATGCAAACGCACACACACACGCACACGTTTTCGAGAAAGGTAGAAAGACTCGTCATACGAGGCATTTCGGGTGATCTCAATATACTCTTCCCGAAACGTAATGTGACCTTCGAACCTAAAAATCTTTGGTACTAAAAGCTTTTTACTCGTTTTTGCTGCCAATAAAAATGACCCCCTGTTTTTAAAGCCTTTTCCTAAGTTTTTGCTGCCAATAAAAACGACACCATTTTCAAACAATAGCCGTTTCTCAATGTTTGGGCTCAGAATACAAAAACCGCGTGGTGACTCCTCTTCCTTCCCGAAAAGTGAGGTCTCAGACACCAACCCTCCGCGAAAGACAACCGCATTTCCGCGTCCGCGCGAAAATCCCGGGTAATTTTAGGTATGTATAGGTTGGCGTAGAAAGTTGTATTTTGATATAATTCCTTTATCGAGTTGTGTATAT
The DNA here is from genome assembly GCA_022495995.1 of Adenophora triphylla var. japonica. Classification (NCBI taxonomy): domain Eukaryota; kingdom Viridiplantae; phylum Streptophyta; class Magnoliopsida; order Asterales; family Campanulaceae; genus Adenophora; species Adenophora triphylla. Next base: position 12,203 of record JAFEMH010003868.1, read on the forward strand.
AAAAACATAGTTTCTGCGTTATAACGGAAATCTTTTGTAACTAAAATAGGTTGTTACTTTCAAAGTTGTTCAACTCTTCCTCCAATGTGGAGAGGAGTGGAGTTATTTTGAAATTGTTATGTTAAGTATGTTTAAGTATGTAAGTTAAATCAAAGTTTTTAAAAGTTTAGGTGATTTGAGTTTTTTTGGGGACGCTCCAGCTCGGGACACATGTTAGGTTCCGGGTCGGGGTCCTCACAGTTGGTATCAGAGCTCGGTTAGAGTTCTTGGGTAGAGTCTAGCTGAGTGAGAGTGTGCAATAACTGACGCCGAGTGTTTAATGCAGGACTTTGTTCTAATGGCGGGAAATGATGACGATCAGGCTCGGGCTTTGGGAAATGTTGGTAATCCGAATGCAGAAATGATGGATATGTTTCGAGTATTTCTACAAAATATGGCAAATCAAGGTAGGGCCCAACAACAACCAGAAGGTAGGCAAGGACACCATGGCCTAGAGAAATTTGTGAAGATGGCACCCCCGAGTTTCAATGGAGATCCGGATCCGTTGAAGGCAGAGAGATGGCTTGAGGCAATGTATAGGATTTTCGCAGCAAAGGAGAGTCCGGATGCAGAAAAGGTGAGATGCGCTATCTTCAAGTTAGAAGGACCTGCTGAGCATTAGTGGCAAGTAGTAAAGGATGGCTGGGATCGGGACCTTACACCGCAAACTTGGGAGAACTTCACACGCAAGTTTCGAGATCATTTCATTCCAATGGTTACAAGGGATAAGAAGGAAGTCGAGTTCTTGAAATTGGAGCAAGGGACAATGACCATAGCACAATATTCTGCCAAGTTTACAGAGTTAGCCCGATATTGTCCCTATTTGGTGCCGGAAGAAGAGAGGCGGATCTACCGATTCGTGAAAGAACTAAGGGTGGAGTTTCGGAAGTAGTTATTGATGCATGACTTCATCAACTACCAAGCGGCTGTAAATATGGCATACCAGATTGAGAATGATATAGAAGAGCATCGTAGTAAGTCTCAAGGTGGAAGTAGGAATAAATTCCAAGGTCAGGGTTCTGGGCAGAATAGAGGACAGCCAAGGACATCAGCTCCGGGAGCAGGCAGAGGAGGAAATGCGGCGGCTCCGACAAACCGTTCGACTTCAGGTCAGTTTGGGGCATTGTGTGGATTTTGCAAGAAGCCAGGGCATTCAGAGAATAGGTGTTGGAGTAAACAAGGGAAATGTTTAGAGTGTGGGGCAACAGGCCATTTTCAGAAGAATTGTCCTAAGTGGCAAAGGAAGCAAGCTTCGGGTAGCGGACAAGGGGGACAAGGTGGTGGTGTGAAAAGAGATGTCGAAGGGAAACCCAAGGATAGAGTGCAAGGTCGAGTGTTCGCCTTGGGTAGAGGAGAGGTCGATCCTAATGCTTTCATTAGAGGTATAGTCCCTATCTCAGGAGTTAAGGCCCGCATCCTTGTAGATCCCGGGTCTTCCCATTTATTTGTGGCATCTCATTTTGAATTTTCATTACATAAATTGCCTGAATCTATGCCTTATGTGTTGGAGGTTTCTACTCCCATGGGAGAGTGCCTCGCATCTTCTTTGATCTATTACGGTTGTGATGTGACTATATGTGGGCATGTGTTGCCAGTGGATTTGGTAGAGTTATCAATCCATGATTTTGATGTGATCCTTGGGATGGATTGGTTGAGTCAGTGTCATGCTTTGGTAGACTGTCGTAGAAAGCGAGTCTCATTTGCTATGCCTGATGTGCCTACTTTTATATTTGATGCGGACAAATCTATGTTTGGTATACATGTTATTTCTGCTTTAAAGGCTAGAAAAATGCTATCTAAGGGGTGTGCGGGGTACTTGGCTTATGTGGTAGATTCAAGTAAGAAGTCCCCCGAATTAGCTCATGTCCCGGTTGTTAATTAACTTAGTGATGTGTTTTCAAGTGAGTACTCTATGCCTCTGGATCGTGAGATAGAGTTTTGTATTGACCTAGTGCCCGGTACCACACCTATTTCTAAAGAACCCTATAGAATGGCTCCGGCTGAATTAAAAGAGTTGAAGGTTCACTTGCAAGAATTGTTAGATCGGGGTTTTATTCGCCCAAGTGTGTCACCGTGGGGAGCACCGGTTTTATTTGTTCAGAAGAAGGATGGTACTTTAAGATTATGTATTGATTATCGTTTGTTGAACCAAGCAACCATAAAGAATAAATACCCTCTTCCGCATATAGATGATTTGTTTGACCAACTTCAAGGTTCCGTTATCTACTCTAAACTTGATTTGAGAAGCGGATACCATCAGTTGAAGATTAAACCAGATGATATTGCAAAGATAGCCTTCAGAACGAGATATGGTCACTATGAGTTCGTTGTGATGCCTTTTGGATTGACTAATTCTCCGGCCGTATTCATGGATATGATGAACCGTATCTTCAAGCCGTACCTTGACAATTTTGTGGTGGTATTCATAGATGACATACTTGTTTACTCTAAGTCCCGAGAGGAGCATGAAAATCATTTGAGAATTGTCTTATCAGTTCTTCGGGAGAAGCAGTTGTTCACCATGTTCAGCAAGTGCGAGTTTTAGCTTGAGCAGGTTTCTTTCTTGGGGCACGTGGTGTCTAGTTCGGGAATTTTTGTGGATCCTTCAAAAATAGAAGCCGTAGTTAATTGGAAGCAACCTTCAACTGTGACTGAGGTTCGTAGCTTTCTCGGTTTAGCGGGGTACTACCGAAGGTTCATTGAGGGTTTTTCTCGAATTGCAACTCTGTTGACAAGGTTGACTCGAAAAGATGTATCTTTTGTATGGGACTCCAAATGTGAAGCAAGTTTCAATTTGTTGAAGAAGAGGTTGACAACGACTCCTATTCTTACCCTTCCGGATGGTTGCGAAAATTTTGTCATTTACAGTGATGCCTCGAAGGCGGGGTTGGGATGTGTACTAATGCAAAATGGGAAAGTGATTGTGTATGCCTCTAGGAAGTTATCACCGACTGAACAGAATTACCCTACTCATGACATGGAATTGGCGGCGATTGTGTTTGCGTTGCATAAATGGAAACATTACCTTTATGGGGCGAAATTTGAGATTTTCACCGACCATAAGAGTTTGAAGTATTTGTTTACCCAAAAGGAGTTGAATAACCGACAAAGAAGATGGTTAGAGTTCTTGAAGGATTTTGATTGTGTGATTTCTTATCATCCGGGGAAAGCAAATGTAGTGGCGGATGCGATTAGCCGAAAGGCTTATGTGACAACTTTGAGTTCCCGAGAGTTGAGGAGTGAAGTAATAATTGTGAATGTGCAAGCCGTTCCTACCTTGTATGGGGATTTGAAGGAAGCTCAACAAAGTGATCCGGAGTTGAAGAAAATTTTGGGCCAAGTGCAAGATGGGAAAGCCGGGGAATTCGCGTTGAATAGAGATGGAATTTTAACCTTCCAAGGAAGAATTTGTGTTCCTTCATCACCGGAAATCAAGAGGTGTGTTCTAGAGGATGGTCATAAGTCCAAGTTTGCGATTCATACGGGTAGTACGAAAATGTATCAAGACTTGAAACGTGAATATTGGTGGAATGGAATGAAAAGGGAAATTGCGGATTATGTGTCTAAGTGTTTAACTTGTCAACAAATCAAGGCCGAGCATCAGAGACCGGCGGGACTACTTCAACCATTAGACATTCCGGAGTGGAAATGGGAAGGGATTTCAATGGATTTTGTATCGGGTTTACCTCTTACCTCGAAGAAGATGAATGCTATTTGGGTTATCGTGGATAGATTGACGAAATCGGCTCACTTTCTTCCCGTATCAACCAAGTTCTCGATGAGAAGTTAGCTCAGTTGTATAAGAAGGAGATTGTTAGACTTCACGGGGTTCCGGTTAGTATTGTTTCCGATAGAGATCCGAGATTCACTTCTAGATTTTGGAGAGCATTGCATGAAGCCTTGGGTTCAAAACTATGTTTTAGTACGGCGTTTCATCCTCAAACCGACGGTCAGTCTGAGAGAACCATTCAGATACTTGAGGATATGTTACGGGCTTGTGTGATGGATTTCCAACTGTCTTGGGAAGATCATCTACCGTTAGTTGAGTTTGCTTACAACAACAGTTATCAGTCTAGCATTGAGATGGCTCTGTATGAGGCGTTGTATGTGTGAATGTGTGCCCAAACTTTAGTTTTTGTTGGATTCACGCGAGTTTGAAAACATCCGGTTTAATTTGAAAAACGGAGTCGCCACGCCATTTTGATTTCCTCAAAACTTTGAAAAAAAGGTTTTTATGGGTTCGGAGGTTAAGTTACCCCTTGGGAAGAACGGATCGTCGTTCACCCAAGGTGCCTTGCCGTAGCAAGTCTCCCTAGATTCCGTTTATCGTGCTTGCTTGCGTGCTTTCTTGTGTGCATGTGTTTGAAAAGAGGGGGAGGGGAATGTCCCAAGTTGTCTTCCGGACGTACAAACCATTTATTGGTTGTCGCTCGAGATTTCTTGGATTTTATGTATTCGGGATTTTGATCCCGTCCTCATCTTGGACTTGTGATCATCGCTTTTTAACGTCGGGACTTGCGTGATCGAGAGAAAAACTCTCTTTTATAGTCCAAAAATGAGGTTCTTTAGGAAAGGAGTGACCTTAGCCCATCAATCCTACACCTTAAGACGATTGAGCTTATATAGATGCTTCATGCTCGTCTTAAGTGATAATCGGAGATATAGGTTCAAGGTTTATCCCTTTCTAAAGAAGTTGTGGCACCTTTAATGGAAGAAACGATGTAAAAATAGGATCTTTACACCGGTCCGTTCCGAAGGTTGCTAATGGGGACATGGGGAATGCATGTTTTAGGATAAAAATGTCATTTTAAAGAAAATATGACATTTTTGGATGCGAAAGATGATATTTGGTTTGCAAAGGATGCTTTTTTATGTAAAGAAATGATTTTAATGCAAAGGATGCAACTTTATATGGAAAAATAGCATTTTAGGTACAAATGATGCATAAAGATGTTATTTTGAAAACAAAGGATGCTACTTTGATGTGAAGAAATGATTTTTATGCAAATGATGCATTTTTATGTGGAAAAATAGCATTTGACGTGCAAAGGATGCATGCAAATGTCAAAGAATGATTTTTTGATGCAAAGGATGCATTTTTATGTATGAAGATGAGTTTTTGGCGCAAAGGATGCATTTTTAATGTGAAAAGAGATTTTTAGGTGCAAAGGATGCACCTTATGCATAAAGATGTTATTTTTACATGAAAAAAGATACTTTATAGGCAAATGATACTACTTTAAATGCAGATATGCTATTTTAAGTGCAGATTGACATCAGATTATAGCATGGTAAGAGTTAAAATCAGATTACCAATTGGACAGATGAAGGTTCTGCAAACTGGCTTAAGTTGTCGCGTGACATAGGTTACCTATGTCGCGTGACATAGGTTGCCTATGTCGCGTGACATACTTAGCCACTTGCAGAGTCTTCAACAGCTGGGATCTACAGAGGTAACCAGGCATTAATATAGCCAAGTTACTTCACAAATAGATCTCAGGGAGAAAGTATTTCAATAGTGAACACTTCATAAGGGTGTGGATATGAGGGATCCACACTCATCTCGAGTGTTCATGCAAAAACAATGCCATGCCGGAGCTATTCCATGAAATGGTATGCAATCAGATATAGATCTAAGAAATATGATACTAAAGCATGCAACTTTAATCAGTATACATCATTATTAACACATTTAGCATATAGATCTTATGTATAGTGAAGATAGGGAAAGCAAAAGGGGTAGAAAATTGTTACCCTTGAAGACCACGACTCCCTATATCAAGTTAGATATAGGAGCCTTCAAACAGCAACCTCCGGGACTGAGATCAAGCCTTGACTCCGTGAGAATCTTTGGTTCTTGAGGTATATAGGAAGTGTATGTGGGATTGGTTGGATGGTGAGTGATTTTGAGGGAATTAGGGGGTGTTTTGGGTGTATATGAGGAGAGAGGATGCTTCCTGGGCGTACTCTCTATAGAGGGGCACTGAGGAGTGAAGGAGGCTCCCCCAAAATGAGAGGTGAAGGCCTCTATTTATAGGCTGCATGCATGGGCTTAGTATGTCGCATGACATAACAAGCCATAATCGTTTTCCTTCTAGAAACATGCAAGGTGGCAAGCTTCTAGAAGTCTTCATGGCTGGTTATGTCGCACGACATAACAAGCCTCATCCAGTTCCTTCTAGAAACATGCAAGGTGGCAGTCTTCTAGAAGGGAATTTTGCATAAAAGAAAAACGTGTTTCTTTTATTCCAAGCAGTCCCTTCAGCCCTTAAAAGGTTTGGAACATTTCCGGAATTGCTCCGGAACTCTAGGAAAGTCTGGGGAATTGTCGGGAAACTTGCCGAAATTGCCGGGACACTTAACCGGAAGGCATGAGCCAGATTTGGGTACTTACAGAAGCCCCTCGGCAACGTCACTTGCAGGGCGAGTGGGGTTGTCGATAGAAAAGGATCCGATCTGGCGAATGCCGAGACGGATTGGGTGACCAAGTTGGTCGAGTGGCTGAACCTTTATGAAAGGCTACCTACGTATCCCGAGTGGGAATCAAACCATAATCGTAGTTCGGAATCCACTGGGGAAATGGGTGTCATATGTGATGAATTGGCTGAACCTAAAGTAGGCTACCTACGTATCCCGGAGGAATCAAGCCAGACCGTAGTTTGAACTATTACTGAGTCGAAATGTTATTCCTTCATTTGGGAATAACGGAGATCGAAAGAGAGCAAAATGTTATTCCTTCATCCTGGAATAATGGAGATCGCGAGAGAGGTCGAAATGTTATTCCTTCATCTTGGAATAACGGAGATTGAAAGAGAGCGAAATGTTATTCCTTCAATCTGGAATAACGGAGATCGCGAGAGAGCGAAATGTTATTCCTTCAATCTGGAATAACGGAGATCGCGAGAGAGGGAAATGTTATTCCTTCAATCTGGAATAACGGAGATCGCGAGAGAGCAAAATGTTATTCCTTCAATCTGGAATAACGGAGATCGTGAGAGAGCGAAATGTTATTCCTTCAATCTGGAATAACGGAGATCGCGAGAGAGCGAAATGTTATTCCTTCAATCTGGAATAACGGAGATCGCGAGAGAGCGAAATGTTATTCCTTCATTCGGGAATAACGGAGATCGCGAGAGAGGTCGAAATGTTATTCCTTCAGCCTGGAATAACAGAGATCGAAAGAAAGGATGGATTTTGTAAAGAAGTAGGAAGGACTCGATAATTTTTGTAAAGAAAGTGGGACGTACCCTGATAATTTTTGTAAAGAAAAGTGGACGTACCCGATAATTTTTGTAAAGAAAGTGGGACGTACCCTGATAATTAAAGAAAGTGGGACGTACCCTGATAATTTTTGTAAAGAAACGGGACGTACCCTAATAATTTTTGTAAAGAAAAGTGGGACGTACCCGATGATTTTATTATTTGAAAATTGAAAATGTTAAGGGCAAATAAAATGAGCCACAGAGGTAAATTTGAAAAATAGGCCACGGGGGAACTGGAGGGAAAATTGGATTGGAAAGGATTGGAAATGCCAGGGGCACAAAGGGTAAAACAGGCCTATGGGGGACAAAATTGTAAAATGGAGCCTTCAGGGGAAAAATTGTAAAACCAGCCACATGGGCTTAGTATGTCGCACGACATAAAAGGACAGGTGGACATATTCTTTAAAAAATACGCACAGTCGTCATTTGAAATTCAATTAGACTTGAAATTGAGAGGGAGACGACAGCGAGAAGAGAGAGAGAGCAAACATCAGAGGGAGATTTGAGAGAAATTGAGAGAAATCAAACACCTTTAGTCCGATTCAATTGGAAAATGCCTCCTAGATTGCGTCCTACCAAGAGAGGACCTCAACACGCCGAGTTGGCTACTCGACGGAAAGGGGTTCAGAGGAATCAAAGGCCGTTTCTTCCGGAAGCTCAAAGAGGAGATTTTTATCCACAACTCGATGAACACACTTCGGATGTCAGGAAGAAAGATGTGGTAAGTAACCTAGGTTTTTTGAAAAATTTTGATTTGGGTGAAATTGATTTGATTTTCCAGACTGTGCTATGAATTGTCAAGAATTGGCATGTGAACATTGAACTAATTGCATGAACTAAATGCATATTCTACATTATATGATTTAACCTACTTTTATTTGAATAAAGGGTGAGATGGACTCAAAGGGAAATAACAATTTTGATGTACTAATGCTTTTTTTGTAAAGAGGATGGGACGGACCCAAGGGAATAGGGATGATTTTTATGTAAAAGTGAGACGGACTCAAAAGAATAACATTGATTTGGTGAAAAGATGAGACAGACTCAAAAAGAAATAACAGTTCTTTTGATAAAAATTGGGACAAATAATGAGATATGATGGACATTGGGACAGACCCAAAGAATGATTTTTATTGTGCTATCATGACATGATTTTAAGAGCAGAATGATATTGAATGAGATATTCATACCTATGATGTGTTTACCTGTTGGGATTGCGCACCAGAGGTTTCCCTGAGGTGATTGGCAGGCTATGGGAGAGTTTTCCGGGCAGCCAGGAGCAGATATATTCGCCTAAGGGCATGGTGTATGCCGTGGGGCTGGGGCGATTTTTTGAGATGGCGAAGGCCATCGGAGACACCCAGAGGAGTGTAGATTTGGTGAGGGCATTTAGAGAGTTTTGGTGGGAGACCACTCATTCATTCCACTTATCTTGGGGTGAGACGACAGTCACACCGTATGATTTCGCGGTCATCACGGGATTGCCTTTTACGGATGAGCCACTCTATATAGATGAGCCTGCACAGGGAGCTGAGCCCTAGCCTATTGCTGATGCTGATTTTATGAGTTCACTTGGTTTTGTTCCCCAGATCAAGAAGGGGAATGGATATGAGCTGGGCGAGCTACATGGCTTGATTGGAGAGCAGAGTAGGGACTACCTTGTGGTTGATGATCCTGTTGAGAGCCGGCTGAGAGCCGAGAGATTGGCGAGAGCCTTCGTATGGGTGGGTTTTTCGACATCTTTGTTTTCAACAGCGCATCTCTGCCACGATTTCACCGCTAGAGCTTACGAGAGCATGGGATGATGTGGGAATCTATCTTGGGGTGAGCGAGTTTAGCCGAGATGTACTTGGCTCTAGATGACGTCAGCAGAGGGAAGGCGAAGTATTTCACCTGCTGTCATTTGGCTTTCGAGGTATCTTGACTTCTTTACTTTTGCACATTTCACTCTATCATTTTTTCCTGTTTTTGACTTCTTCTTCTTCTTTTCAGGCTTGGGCCTTCGAGTATTTTGGCTGTTATGCATGGCAGATCCGGGATGAGTTTCCTGCCACCACTTTTCCTGCTCTCAGACGGTGGACGAAGAATGCCAGGAGACAGACCAGGACACCGGAGGGTTCGAGGTGCAGGATTACGGCCTCGTATCATGACACGCTGATATGCTTGAGAGGGACTCCCCAGAGGTTGAGTTTATTCCCTTGGACTGGCTGTTATGGTGATTTGGATTTGGATCATGCTGCGCACTTGATAGAATGCCGTAAGGTTCTGGTGGGTTTGTCTGGAGATGCCCTATATTTAGCGGAGAGGGTGTACAGACAGCATGGGCCCAATATGCCTGCTCGGATCCCTGATGATCCTCCAGCTAGGATGTGGCTGCCTCGCCAGCTGGCGAATGTAGATGCTTTGATTGTAGGCGTGGCGGCACATCTCTTTACACGGGATGGGGATTACACCTTATATGTGGCTAGGCATCTTCAGTCCCCACAGGTCAGAGTTGGCTATGGTCCCAGGGTGCGGGACCCTCGACTGGTTACGTGGCTAGACCTCCTTTGCCTCCGACTTTCATTGATTATCAGGGTGGTGGTCATATGCGGCGAGCTCATATTGATATGTCACAGACTCATCCTCATCTGCTGCTCCCGCGGGGTTCTAGATCTGTAAGTACTGCTCCTTACGTCTTTTGGATTGCTTGCATCTCTTTTTGATATCAATAACTGCATTTTGACACTTATTATGTCTGCTTGTAACAGGTGTCGGCCCAGGCTTACAGGCATTTGACCAGGGCTTATACTGGCGTTGTGGGCATGATTGACAAGCTCCAGAAAGGTATGAGCTTTTGGAAGAATTAGTGCCGGTCACAGGGTTCGATCGATATCTCTCCACCTGGCCAACCAAGAAAGAAAAAGAGCCGCTTCGATGACGTAGGCACCAGCGGGGGCGCTAGCGGATCGAAGCTTCGGACAAAGAATCCAAATGTGCCTCTTCAGGGACCCGTTGAGATTGACGATGATGATGATGAGGATGGTGGGGCTGAGATAGCCACAGACTACGAGCTTGATTCTGTTGTCATCACTGAGCTTGATGACTATTATCGCATGGGGACCATAGCCTACGAGGCACCTTTTGACGATCCTAATGACGAGCCTGAGGAGGCTGAGGATGATGACGAGGATGAGGATGATGATGAAGATGATGGAGAGGATGATGGAGACGATTCAGAGCAGCCCCCCTTCCCCCTAGATTATTATGACTTTTTGGTTATTGTACCCTTTTTGGGAAAACATATCATGTTATTTTTGCTATGCACTTCTTTTAGACTTGGTCTATTTTGTATGTACATTGTTAGCTATTTTATTGCACTGTGTCCATGAAATGATGGTATGGCAGATGGCTTGAATTGGATGGATTTCCGGCTTGTATATGTACTAGGTGAATGAATGCATGAGTGTACATGGGGTAAATGAACCCTCCCTTATGCACTTGAGAAGTGAATGACTGATGTTTGCAGCTTATGACGAGTCGGGGATTGCCCTGGGGGAATCCAGTACACTGCTGATGTCTGAAGTCTGATGTTGGCTTGTTATGTCGCGCGACCTAATAAGCCATGTGGCCAGGTTTGTCGCGTGACATAAGTAGCCTGAACTGCACTTTTCATTGCCTTTGGAATTGGACTGGAATTTGCTGACACAGGTTGGAATTGGGTGACCAAAGAGGTTACCTACCTAGTCTTCTTGGGGCAATGGCAAAGAGATATTGGTCCCTTAATATAAGAATGGAAACGGGGTGACCTAGGAGGTCAAACGGCCAATCTTACTAGGAATGTGCCAAATAAAAGGGGTGACCAATATGGTCAGATAGTTGGACTTTTATGAAAAGCTATCTTACTACTGAGGAATGACAAAGGAAGAGGGGTGACCATTGCAGTCGAATGGCTATACCTTTGCGAAAAGCTTACGCACAATTAAGGAATGGGGAAAGAAAAAGGTGACCAATGTGGTCGGATGGCTGAACCTTTATGAAAGGCTACCTACGTATCCCGGAGGAATCAAGCCTTGGTCGTAGTTCAAGCCTCATCTAGACAGTTAGGAACGATGTCTAGGATCCTTGAGGTTTTGACAATTAGTGGAGGTTGTCACCTGAGGAATCTAAAGCTTACGTCACTATTGAGTAGATAGAGGCAGCTATAGCTGGAAAACTTGAGCATACTTCTCAATCTGTGATAGAGGTAGCTAAAGTTAGATTTTTGACAATTAGGAAACTGTCGCCTGGTGTTATCTCGTTATAACGGAAGTAACGGAGGCGCTTTTGGGAGAAAATGTTATTATTAGCAATTGGCACGTTACTTGAGCCTAGGGGTGATTTTTTCTTGGAAACAATGGTAGGGACTGGGTCTGGATGTACATATGGAATGTGTTTGGAAATTGTTTAAGACAGGTTTCAAGCAGGTGGGGTCGTATCCCCTGGGTGCGGACTGAACTGCTGTTGTTGCTGAGATGTTGTCAACGTGGACTAGAATTCCCTCTTGGGCTAAGACTGGGTTTAAACTTCGGGTCTCGATGAATGTTCCTTTCTTACACTCTAGCATTTGAAGCTGATACTGACAGGCTTTTACCACCAAAGACTAAAGCAGATGTCGAAGTGACCAAACCTTTCTTCGAGGGGTGGATGCAACTTATCGAAGCCTCGGTCTAAGGAAAAACTTTCTGCAAAGCCCCATGCCTTATTAAAGCAAGGAAAGGTCCTTTCATTTGGCAAAGCCCCGGTTGGATGAACTGAGTAGGCGAAGTTTTAGGTTACAAAGAAGTGACTTGGTGAAGCCCCAATCTGATGACTTAGTAAAAATCCCAATCTGATTGGTACTATGAAAGTGATCCTGAGGTTAATCTGACCAAGACCGAATCTATCTTGTTGACATGGTGAGGAACCCGATGCAGACCCCAAAAATGGCTAAAGAAGCCCCAGTTTAAAGAAACGCTTGACAAAGTCCCAATCTTGAAGAGTTTCGAGGCAGCCCTAATGCGAATTATAGCAGAAGAGGGAAAACCTATCCTTTCATACTCTCTCTTTTATTTTCTTTAGTCACTCAATCAACCTTAAGAAGATATGGACGAAGAGAATTTCAGAAATTTATACATGCAGGGGCATATTTTTCGAAAGATGGGAATAGATCCCAATTTTGTGTTATTTTGATGGACTTATTCGACGTAGGCACAAAAACTCGCTTTGGGTTTGACTCTTTTGAGAGAGTATAAGCGTAGAAGGGTTTGTAAAAGTGTATGAAAGCCCCTGCTGACAGAAAATCAGTGTTTAGCACTATTTTTCTCTAAGATGTAGAAAAGGAAGACTTGTCAAGACATCTGAAAACTTGTTTTATTTACAATGATCACAAGATTGCTTAAAACCCTTTATTGATGTTCGGGTTATTCAACCATTAATCTCGATATGAACAAACATTCTGATTAATTATGAGGAGAAAGTCAACCAGTGTTGAGGATCAAGGTTGGCTGGGTGTGAAAGAAAGGTTTGTGTATAGGGAGGTCATTGATGAGACCGGGTTTTCTGGGATCTGGCTGTGTCTATGGGAGAGGTCATTTGATGAGACCGGGTTTTCGGGAATTTGGATGTGTTTATGAGAAAGGTCATTTGATGAGACCGAATTCTCTGAGATTTGAATATGCTTATGACCGGACCATTTCTGGTTGCCTACGTTCCCCTCATTGTAAGGAGCTCAGGTCGCCGTAGTTCGGCCTTGGCCGGACTGTGTTTGGCTTTGGGATTTGTGGTTCCTTTAGTGGAAAGGCTCGGATGGGAAGGTTGGATGAGGAGGCATGAGCCTCGGGGTGATTCCTTGACCAAGTCATTTTTGGACAGCTGCTTCAACTGCTTTCAGATTTTCGTCTTTCATTGGGGAAGAAAAGATTTGCATATGCCCAAAGGCTTATGAAATGCTTCTTCCTTTGCTTCAACCGCCCCACTGTTATCGACAACATCTATTCTTCGAGCTTTGATTTTGCCTGTCCGTCAAGCTTTTGATTGGTGACGCTAGATACTTGGCCTCATTTTTTTTATGTGCAACCCTGTTTCTTGCCTAGACTGCCCCTTTTTTTGGGATTTTCAGCCTAGCTGGGTATTACTCTTTTTTTGCACTGCATATTTTTTATGTTTTTTTCTTTTTTTTTATGTGTAACCCTTATTTTTGCCTAGACTTCCCTTTTTTGGGATTTTCAGCCTAGCTGGGTATTACTCTTTTTGCACTGCATTTTTTTATTTTCTGAAGCACTTGAGGGCCAAGGCGAGCCCCTGCTTGAATTTTTTCTTGACATCCTTGAGGTCGAAGGCAGGCTTCTAGGTCGTTGTCGACACGGGTTCAATCTTTCGAAGCTGAGTAGCCTTTTGTTGTCCCTTGACAATGCCGCCGTTGTTGACTTGGTCAAGGTGATGGTGAGGACATGGTTTGGGAAGTATATGGCTTGATGAAGGCTTTTGTGAGGTAAGGAAAGTGTATGGGGAAGGCATTAGTTGACTTTCTCACACTGATTAATCAGAGCGTTAAATTATTTCGAGAGATTATTTGTTGAGCAATGCAAATGATCATATAAAATAAAACCATTTCATTAAATGTAATGTAGGTGTGCAAATAATGTCTTAAGTCTAGCAAGAAAAGAAGAAGACTCTTTTATAGAAAATTAAAGATTAATTACAATGTCCGTGGAGGACTTGATTGAAAGAGAAAAGTACTAGAACCTACGAAGGTTGACTGAGAGACTATATTCTTTTAATCTTGCTTAAGGATAGGTAGACCCTAGTCTAGCTACTCTTGGTTGGTTTGCCCAGGGAGCTTGAGCTTTCCTTCGTAGATCAGCCATTGAATTTCTTTCTTCAGATCCAAACACTTGTCTGTCACGTGACCATAATGCTTGTGGTACTCACAGAACTTGGTCCTGTCAACTTTACGTGGGTTTCTCGGCTTATAATTCTCGAGAGGTGTGAGAAGGCCTCGTTTCACCAAATCTTCAAAAACTTTGCTCATGGGCATCCCAACATCATGCTGACGTTTCTGACCTTGCACCTCCTGAATCGACCTCTTACCATAACTTTCTGTTTTTGGCCCATAGAGGTTCTCGAGCTTCCCGTCTTCTATCAACTTCTGAATCTCATGCCTCAAATAACAGCAATCATCAGTGTCGTGTCCAGGGTATTGGTGGAAAAGACAATGCTTAGACTCATCCAACCGAACGTTGGGGTTCTTGGGCTTCCAATTCTCCAGTGGCTTTATCAGCTTTTCTTTTATTAGCTCTTCCAGAATCTTGCTTAAAGGCATCTCCGCATTGTCAAAATGAAGGGAGCGGAGCTTTTGGGAGACATTGTTGTTCTCAAGACTTGGATTTCCATTGTCCAATTGGTTCATTTGTTGGATTTGGCTGAAGGAGGCTACGACACTCTTTCCTTTGTGAGGCGGTCTTGAGCCGGGTACGGTTCTTTGCTTGATGCTGGTGGCATTGGGTTATACTTGGTGGAATCAATTCCTTGCCGGGTTCGACATCTTGGGTCAAGGGAGTATTGATGAGGTCAAGCTTTTCTTGCATCTGTTTCACTTGCTCCATCAATATTGCCACATGGAGGTCAACGGGGACTCTTGAGTTACTGGAACTCGCAACAGGACTTTTATCAGCAGAGGGAACCAATTTAGCGGTGGTAAAGCGTGAATTCATTAAGTCCGGTAGGTGACAGTGAAAACTTGAATCATCTTTTGGCAACTCATGATTGCATTCGGTGGGTATAGGGGCTTGAACATAGCCACATAACTCAAAGCGATTATGTGAAATTGGAGCATAAAGCGGCGAGTATTCTTTGGGCTGAGAGGCAGGTGGGGTGACGCCCAATCCGTTACGGGGGCGAGGGCGATGGAGCCACGATGGCTGGGATGTTGGAAAGGATTGAGGAGGAGTGGTCCTTGGCAAGGGATTGCATGTGGATGGGGGAAGGTATTGGCTGTAGGATGGAAGGTCTTGGTTATAGGATGAAGGGATTGAAATCAGTGTTTCTGAAGTCTCATCTTCGACCACTACCAGAGAACCGTTTGACTCAACTGTTATCAGAACTCCATGACGACGGAGTGCATCGATAAGCATGGCTTGCCGTTACTCATGAACCTTATGGGCATTTTCCAAGGCCAGGACTAACTCTTCCTTCCTAACCATCGGACTTCCTGTACCCTCACCGTTTTCTGTTAAATCTGCCATTCTGACTCTTTGAGCTGACAAAACTGACGACTCTGCCGAACTGTCTGAACCTAAGATTTCCGCACTGAAAAGCCGCTGACCCAGTATTCTTGCCTACTTCTTTCTCGTTGCGGGAAAGGGACAGGCAAGGTTTAGACTCGGGGATAGGTAAGGTTTAGATTCGAAGGTAGGTAAGATTTAGACTCTGAGGTAAGTGTTTAGGCTAAAGGCTCAAGTAACATGCACTTATCTGCTTAAGTTTTGCTTAAAACACATTTTCTCCTAATCCTAATTGATCGGAAAAGATGAGACCTTGAAAGGTCAAGATTGAAAATTGGGGATCGGACCAAGGAGGTCTCGACTAGGAATTTGACCATGAAGGGTCGAGATGGGAAATCGGAGATCGGACCGAGGAGGTCTCAATTAGGGATTTGACCATGAAAGGTCGAGATAGGAAAAATCGGAAATCGGACCGTGAAGGTCTCGATTAGGGATTTGACCATGAAAGGTTGAGACAGGAAAATCGGAAATCGGACCGAGGAGGTCTCGATTAGGGATTTGACCATGAAAGGTCGAGACAGGAAAATCAGAAATCGGACCGAGGAGGTCTCGATTAGGGATTTGACCATGAAAGATCGAGACAGGAAAATCGGAAATCGGACCGAGGAGGTCTCGATTAGGGATTTGACCATGAAAGGTCGAGACAGGAAAATCAGAAATCGGACCGAGGAGGTCTCGATTAGGGATTTGACCATTAAAGGTCGAAACAGGAAAATCGGAAATCGGACCGAGGAGGTCTCGATTAGGGATATCAGAGATAGGAAAATGCAATTATGATTCCGTTAATTGTTCAAGTTTACTTAAAACAATGTCTTTTATTTATTCTTATTTGGTTGGAAAAGGGGGTTTGCCCATCTTTTTCGCAACTACTCTAGATCCTGGATCAGTGGGCTCCGTCACTACGTCTATAAGCCCCCTCGTATTCCACCTGTATTTCGACCTCCCAGGGTGGACAGCCCCAGGCGAGGGTCTTATAGGGCACGCGGATCCCACCGACCGAGAGAAAAGAACGTTCCTAATGGGTCTAGCAGGTCATAGGAACTTTTAACGCACGAGCGATGCGAATTATAGTCAAGGCAATACCGGGAAATTCTCGTCTTTCAGCCTTAACAGAATTTTGGCAGAATTTCGCTTGCGCGATTGACGTTTTGACTTTTCGGTAATGTCCAAGAAGATAATAGGCATGGGTCGGGCGGTAAAAGCCGGATGACACAGTGTCACATTGAACTTCGTTGCATACGCCGTGCGTGAGTCAAAATCGAAGTCAATGCCAGGTTAAGATCTTGCCAATTTTTCCTTGTCGGAATTTTGGCAGAGCTTCGCTTGAGCGAAAGATCTTTTGGATTTTCTTGGCAAAGACTTGGTCTCGACTCTTACGCATTCCGTGCGGGTCAAAGTCAATGTCGGAGTCAAAGATTCTACCGATTTTTCCTTGTCGGAATTTCGGTGGAGTTTCGCTTGAGCGAGAGATCTTGACTTCCGTTATGAACTAAGGCTTGACCTTTACGGGGACATGCAACTGGGCTATATGACACAGACTAGACCAAAAACCAACCAAAAGTCACGGTTTTTTGAAACGTGTGACACGGACTGTGCATTGGTCGACACTGGCTGCCATGGGGAGTTTGGGGTGATTCCGTGCGCGCCCGGGAGCATCGTAAGGCTGTCCGTGACTGCAGCTGAAAAACCACCCCGGGTTTAAAGGGACGTGCGTGCAAAGTGTACAGGATATATATAAGGTGCGCGTAGTGTGCGGTCTCCTAAAAATGTTCCTTTTTGAGTTAAAACAGAGATTTTCATAAATGTGTTTTAAAGGAATGATTTTTGGGACGGGGGAAAATGCAATAGATAAGGCACGTAAATTTTAAGGAGCCCGGTCGGTCTTGGGACTGAATAGCCCCAAGCTGCCAAGGCTGCCAGATTAACCTCAATTTTTCTTGGTGGAATTGCCACTGAGGCCGCCCGGTCAGAATCCAAGGAGGATTGAGTCGTACGACTGCATGGATCAATTTTCCAGGTTCCACTCCTTTGCTATTTCAGGTTGTTTCCCGAATATTTTAGGCACCTTTTAGCCTTGAGAAGGCTTCCTGCTCAAAGTATGCACAAATCCCAAGATGCAAATGATGCAATGCAAGGCAAAGAAAGCAAGCAAGATAAACGGAATCCGCGATGGGAGTCTAACCCGCTCAAAGGGAAAAGCTTTCTTTTATTTTTTTTTCGAAAAGTGATACCGGTACGTGGGATTGTTAAACCACCGTTTATCCCAAGCCCCGGGTTAGGGGGCGATACAGGAAGGTTAGTGGTTTCCACCTATATACTGGGTATCGTTTATTAAAAAATGAAAGATTTTCTCCTTTGGGATGTCCCCAGCGGAGTCGCCAAACTGTGAATGTGTGCCCAAACTTTAGTTTTTGTTGGATTCACGCGAGTTTGAAAACATCCGGTTTAATTTGAAAAACGGAGTCGCCACGCCATTTTGATTTCCTCAAAACTTTGAAAAAAAGGTTTTTATGGGTTCGGAGGTTAAGTTACCCCTTGGAAAGAACGGATCGTCGTTCACCCAAGGTGCCTTGCCATAGCAAGTCTCCCTAGATTCCATTTATCGTGCTTGCTTGCGTGCTTTCTTGTGTGCATGTGTTTGAAAAGAGGGGGAGGGGAATGTCCCAAGTTGTCTTCCGGACGTACAAACCATTTATTGGTTGTCGCTCGGGATTTCTTGGAATTTATGTATTCGGGATTTTGATCCCGTCCTCATCTTGGACTTGTGATCATCGCTTTTTAACCTCGGGACTTGTGTGATCGAGAGAAAAACTCTCTTTTATAGTCCAAAAATGAGGTTCTTTAGGAAAGGAGTGACCTTAGCCCATCAATCCTACACCTTAAGACGATTGAGCTTATATAGATGCTTTATGCTCGTCTTAAGTGATAATCAGAGATATAGGTTCAAGGTTTATCCCTTTCTAAAGAAGTTGTGGCACCTTTAATGGAAGAAACAATGTAAAAATAGGATCTTTACACCGGTCCGTTCCGAAGGTTGCTAATGGGGACATGGGGAATGCATGTTTTAGGATAAAAATGACATTTTAAGGAAAATATGACATTTTTGGATGCGAAAGATGATATTTGGTTTGCAAAGGATGCTTTTTTATGTAAAGAAATGATTTTAATGCAAAGGATGCAACTTTATATGGAAAAAATAGCATTTTAGGTACAAATGATGCATAAAGATGTTATTTTGAAAACAAAGGATGCTACTTTGATGTGAAGAAATGATTTTTATGCAAAGGATGCATTTTTATGTGGAAAAATAGTATTTAACGTGCAAAGGATGCATGAAAATGTCAAAGAATGATTTTTTGATGCAAAGGATGCATTTTTATGTATGAAGATGAGTTTTTGGCGCAAAGGATGCATTTTTAATGTGAAAAGAGATTTTTAGGTGCAAAGGATGCACCTTATGCATAAAGATGTTATTTTTACATGAAAAAAGATACTTTATAGGCAAATGATACTACTTTAAATGCAGATATGCTATTTTAAGTGCAGATTGACATCAGATTATAGCATGGTAAGAGTTAAAATCAGATTACCAACTGGACAGATGAAGGTTCTGCAAACTGGCTTAAGTTGTCGCGTGACATAGGTTACCTATGTCGCGTGACATAGGTTGCCTATGTCGCGTGACATACTTAGCCACTTGCAGAGTCTTCAACAGCTGGGATCTACAGAGGTAACCAGGCATTAATATAGCCAAGTTACTTCACAAATAGATCTCAGGGAGAAAGTATTTCAATAGTGAACACTTCAAGAGGGTGTGGATATGAGGGATCCACACTCATCTCGAGTGTTCATGCAAAAACAATGCCAAGCCGGAGTGTTGGTCCCAAAGGTGGCAACAAGGGTGAAAAACAGCTAGAGGGGGGGGGGTGAATAGCTGTTACAAATTTTTCGCCCTCTTTAAAAACTAAACCTCTATACTTACAAAACCTCTTGCAGTGTGTTAGAAACTGCAAGTAGAGTTGTAAAATGCACAGCGGAAAAATAAAGTTACAAAGCGGTTTTGGGGAAGCGGTTTTGGGGAGGCGGTTTTGGTGAGGCGGTTTTGGGGAGGCAGTTTTGGTGAGGCGGTTTTGGGGAAGGCGGTTTTGGTGAGGCGGTTTTGGTGCAGTTTTGGGTGCAGTTATAAAACTGAAAATTGAGGTTTTGACAATGTTAACTCCAAACACAATTTCACAATAATGGATAACTACAATAAAGATCAAACAGAGATAAAGATAGATAATCGCAAGCACAAGAAAATAAATGCGAAAGTAAGAACACAATATTTGGAGTGGTTCAATCTATAAAAGATCTACGTCCACTACCAAGATGGTTAGTCTTGGATTTCTAAGGGAGATTTTATATTGAGTATTTGAGAGATTACAAAGTACAATGAGTAATACTCAGATCTAAAATCTTTTCTATGAAGAACAAATCCTAGACTATAACCAGTGTATCTCAAATGAATAATCTATGTGATTAAACAAGTGAGGTGTGTGTGTGAGAACAAGATCAAGGCTCTTTAAATCTGTGAGATGTAGAGCTCAATGATTCTTGAATGTGTTAAAGCTTGATTTCTGGGCTGGGATATATATTTCTTGAAGTAGAAGATGAAGATTCAAAGGACTAAGAATTTCTGGGCAGAACTTCAATCTTCGTATGAACTCACAGCACATTCAAAATCTCAAGCAATCTTCAAATGGTGAAGATTAGGGGTATTTATACCCAAGCACCAAGGAACTAGCCGTTGGATAATACTGTTGCAAGGACAAGTCTTTGGTGCTTTCCCATTGGTCCACAGTAACCACTTTTGTCCTTAGGTACAACAGTTGCAGGTAAAGCTGATCAGACTTCAGCTGCAAATAAGGTGGTTAGGACACCTGTCACCTTTTCAAGATCCTTGCAGATCTGCTCTGACATTGAGTCACGTGACAAGATATGGTGGTTGATATTTGATATTGCTGACGTGGATTCCAACGGTAAAATGTGGTTCACTCTTCAAGTCTTCAATCATTGGATGCGGTCCTGGTGTACATGCGGTTTTGACAAGTGCGGTTGATTACACCAGTGTGGTTGCTGAGGTACGGTTCAAGATGGAACTGCAAAGCAGTTGCTGTTCACTACAAAGCGGTTGCACTAGAGAGAGTCAAAGGCAGTTTCAGACAAAGGAATTCCAACAAGCAGTTGCTAGGTGCGGTTTGCCTGGTGCGGTTGATAATTTGGAAATGCACAGGTGCGGTCAATAATTTGGAACTGCACAGGTGGTTGGAAACTTTTGAACTGCACAGGTGGTTGGAAACTTTTGAACTGCACAGGTGGTTGGAAACTTTTTAACTGCACAGGTGGTTGGAAACTTTTGAACTGAACAGGTGGTTGGAAACTTTTGAACTGCACATGTGCGGTTGATAAAGTGGAACTGCACAGGTGCGGTTGATAAAGTGGAACTGCACTGCACCGCAATCGCAACCTCAACCTCAACCGCACCGCAACCTCAACCGCAACCGCAACCTCAACCTGCAACCGCACCGCAATCGCAATCGCAATCTCAGATCCTCAAATCCTCAAATCCAATGAGTCTTGTGCCAGTCTTCAAGCCTAAATTTAACCTATTCTATAAAATGGACTTTGGTAAAAAATTGAAGTCTAAGCTTCATTACATAGGGTCTTAAAGTCCTTAAAATAGACAGGAGGTTATGGTATCAATCAAATCTAATCTAAAATAGGAGGGTTAAAATATGCATACCCAACAATCTCCCCCTATTTGATTGATGCCATTACCTACTATAACTAAAGCAAACATTGTACTTGGTAAAGACATGTCCATAAGAATTAACATGGTAATTCATGTCCCAAGTCAATGCACACACTTAGCTTAAGCTATAGATTTCTATACTTTCTAAAAGATGAAATTTTACAATATGGAATGTATAGAAAAGCATTCAGTGCACTTAAAAAATTGTGAGTTTAAGTTCAAAGTGCGGTTTAAACTGAATGTTTAAACATCAATTCAAAATAGTGATTTTAAGTTAGAAAATATTTGAATGAGTTTATAAATCATAAGAGGTTTCATTGTTCTTCAAACAAGCAGTTTGATATGAACAAGGTTTTGAGACCAATGATGCATTTTTCATTACTACCAATGCGGTTACACTTACAATGGTAGAGAAGCAAAATACAAAGGTTTCAAAAGCAAAAGAAAGTTGGACAAAAATACATGGAGAATGCGGTCTAAAAAGCAAAAAGAATCCAAAAGAAATTACAGAGATGAAAGCGGTTCATCATGGAAGGAGGAATCTAGAGAGTTGAAGAATGAATGCAACTCCCCCTGAAATGTTATGGTCCCAGCATTAGGAGTTGAAAGATTGCTGTATAGATCTCTCCCCCTTAATGGCATCAAGCAATAAAGATTTAAGAACTGCCATCTCAAGGGATTGAGTTTGGAGCAGCTGGGATTGAGAAGATCTAGAGACTTGGGTTTAGAGATCTCTCCCCCTTTAATGGTGAGTAGTTGGCCTTGAATCAAGTGGAGAGAGGAAAGGATTTGGGCATAATTCGGAGGAGGGGAGGTAGGGAAGGAAGGTGTGGTTGGGGATAAGGGAGCGGTTTGGGTTTGAGGCGCGGTTGAAGGTAGTTGAGTATTGGCTTGAAATTCAGGCTCACTGCGGTTGACCGTGTTCTAAGAGCCATTCGTTGCAATCTCAGGCTCTAAGTGGTCATCCATGCGATCAGAGCCATCCTTGGCAGCTTCTACTTTAGGGTTTGAATTGGAAGTGTTTGGGGTAGAGAGGTTTGGGTATAGATTTTAGATTTGAGAACAAAGATTACTAGTACGTGGCATTGTAATCCAAATTTATCCCACACATGCAAGCAGTGTTTGAAAGGGGAAGGTTATGGTTTCCAGCCTATATACTAAGTAAAATTTCAATAAAAGTAAAGGAAGGAATTTTAAACAGCATGCGGTTTCAAAGGAATTTGAAAAAGCGGTTCCAGCATGTGGTTTATGCAAACAACTCGTCACTAAAAAATAGCTTGCGGTTTCTAAAATAGAGGGAATGCGGTTTCCTACAATCTGTTGGATTTCCAAAATAGACATGCGGTTTGAAAACATAAAAAATATGTGGTTTAAAGAATGCGGTTTCAAATGCATGTACCATGCGGTTCTGAGTGAAAAGCGGTTCAACTGCATGACGAATTTTTTTTTTTTTTTAAGATAAGAAAAAATAGAAGTTACTATATTGAAATGCGGTTGAGATCCAAGCGGTCAATGTTGCAGCAAGCGGTTTGGCATAGGCGGTTGGCTGCAAGCAGTTGACTACAGGCAGTTTGATGCACGCGATTTCAACAGGGGAAGTTTGAATCCTCAACAGGAATTTCAACCTATACTTAACAAACAAGTTAGCAAATAAAAAGTATGGAATTTATTTAAGTTCAAGCATACCCATTTCTCCTCTGAGGAAAGAAAACCTCTTGGAGTCAAGAGCCTTGGTGAGGATATCAGCAATCTGGTTGTCTGTCCCCACGTACTCTAAATGGATATTCCTCTTCTCCACATGGTCTTTGAGGAAATGATACTTGATATCAATATGCTTGGTCTTGGAATGCATGACAGGGTTGTTGGAGACTGAAATTGTTGAAGTGTTGTCACACATGATGGGGCAATTCCCTTCATGGATTCCATAGTCTACCAACTGCTGCTTCATCCAAAGGATTTGACAGCAACAACTACCAGCAGCAATATACTCAGCCTCTGTGGTAGACACCGAAACTGAAGCTTGCTTCTTGCTGGCCCAAGCAACTAGTCTATTTCCAAGGAAATGACAAGTACCGGTAGTGCTTTTCCTGTCAATAGTACAAGCTGCATAATCTGCATCTGAATAACCTACAAGATCGAAATTCGAATCTTTGGAATACCAAAGTCCAAGGTTAGTGGTTCCAGATAAATAGCGGATTATACGCTTGACTGCAATTAGATGTGCTTCTCTAGGATCTGCTTGGTAGCGAGCACATACACAGACACTAAACATGATATCTGGCCTACTAGCAGTTAAGTAAAGTAATGAGCCGATCATACCTCGATATAAAGTTTGATCAACTTTCTTACCTTTGAGATCCTTATCTAGCTTATTGCCGGTGGCCATAGGAGTATCATATGCTTTAGCATTTTCTAATCCTAACTTCTTTATCAACTCCTTGGTGTATTTGGCTTGGCTGAGGAAAATACCTTCTTCGCATTGCATTCCCTTGGAGCTTGCTTAAGTCCATACAAAGCTTTTTGGAGTTTGTAGACATGATTGGGAAATTTAGAGTCTTCAAATCCAGGCGGTTGGGCAACATACACGGTCTCTTGCAGTTCGCCGTTGAGGAATGCACTCTTTACGTCCATTTGATATAACTTGAAATGCTTGAAAGAGTCGTAGGCTAAGAAAATCCTAATAGCTTCCAATCTTGCAACTAGAGCAAAGGTTTCATCATAATCAATTCCTTCTTCTTGCCTATATCCTTGTGCAACCAACCTTGCTTTATTCCTAGTGATGCTTCCATTCTCATCCATCTTATTCCTAAATACCCACTTAGTTCCTATCACTCCTTGATCCTGAGGTCTAGGCACCAAAGTCTAGACCTTGCATCTTTCAAACTGATTGAGTTCTTCTTGCATAGCAACGACCCAACTGGAATCTTGGAGTGCTTCATCAATCTTCTTTGGTTCAACTTGAGATAAAAGTGAAGTATGCTCATCATAATTCGATCTCCTTGTTTGAACACCGGAAAACAGATCACCAATCACATTTGTGAGGGGGTGACTGCTGACTTCGCGAACCTCTGGGGGTAAGTCCGGTTGACCGAGGTTTCTTTGAAGATCTTCAATTGGAACGTCGTTAGATCCTTCAGCGAAGTCATGGAATGTAAGTTGACGAAGAGGTTCTATAAGCTGGATAGGGGAATTTTCAACTTCTTTTTCCCTTGCAGTTGCATCTGGAGTAGGAACTTCAGGTGCGGTTTGAAAATTGCGGTTTGAGGGAATGTCAGTTGAGGGTGCTGGATTTTGCGGTTGAGGTTCAGGTGCGGTTTGGGATGGTTCACCTGGTTCATTATGCTCAACAAAATCATCAGCAACATTTGGAGCCAAATGTGGCTCAAGGAGAGAATGCTCATCAAAAGTAACATGGACAGACTCAACTATTTTTAAACTAGTTTTATTGAAAACACGAAAAGCTTTAGAATGTTTAGCATACCCAACAAAAATACCTTCAT
Source organism: Adenophora triphylla var. japonica (assembly GCA_022495995.1). NCBI lineage: Eukaryota > Viridiplantae > Streptophyta > Magnoliopsida > Asterales > Campanulaceae > Adenophora > Adenophora triphylla. The sequence continues at coordinate 37,077 of JAFEMH010003868.1, forward strand.
CGGCCTTGGCTCCGAATTTACCTCTATTTTCTCTTCCGTTGTAGAGGACAAAGCATTTGCAGCCAAAGATCTTGAAGAATGCAATGTTGGGGGTTCTTCCTCGCCAAAGCTCATAGGGAGTCTTATTATAGGTTTTGTTGATGAGGGAGCGGTTCTGAGTGAAGCATGCGGTATTGATTGCTTCACCCGGAAATACCGAGGTAGCTTCGCTTCGGATATCATTGTCTTTCCAAATTTCAATCAACGTCCTATTCTTCCTTTCCACAACCCCATTTTGTTGTGGAACACCAGCGGTTGAAAAATTGTGATCAATCCCATGGTCATCACAATACTGAGCAACACCGTTGTTCTTAAATTCTGTTCCATTATCTGATCGAACACTAACGATGTCATCTTCTTTTTGAGTTTGGAGCCGTCTAAAGAGTGCGGTGAGAATCTCATAACAGTCATCTTTGGAAATCATCATCTCAACCCACGTATATCTTGAATAATCATCCACCACCACTAAAGTATATCTATTTCCTCCAATGCTGGCAGTGGTTACGGGTCCAAACAAATCTATGTGAAGCAGTTGTAAGCATCTTGAAGTTGAAGGAGCGGTCTTGCTGGTGAAAGACGACGCGGACTGCTTACCAAGCTGGCATGCACTGCATTTCTCTGGATGGTGGTCAGCCACTTTAGGTAAACCACGAACGAAGTTTTCCCTACCAATCTTTGCAAGATACTTGAAGTTCAAGTGGCTCAACCTCTTGTGCCATAGCCACTATTTTCGCTCACATTCTTAGCTACAAAACAGAGATTAGTAATACTACATGCAGAATTTAGATCAATAATGTAAATATTACTCTTACGAATCCCTGTGAGTAGGGTGACGCCGGAAATGCTATCTTTGATAAAGCAATTTGATGACGTGAAGTTGCAAAGCATTCCTTTGTCACAAAATTGAGAAATTGAAAGGAGGTTGTGCTTGAGTCCATCGACAAGAGAAACCTTCTCAATGGTTAGGTTTCCTCTCCTTATAATGCCATATCCAATGGTCTTGCCTTTGTTGTTGTCACCAAAGGTTACAGACGGACCACTTGCTTCAACGACATCTTCAAGTAATGATCTATCTCCAGTCATATGTCTTGAGCAGCCACTGTCAAGATACCATTCATTATCCTTGGAGTGACCAGCCATGAAGCAGAGGACCTGAAATGTAAACATTAAGAATGAGGTCCCCCTTTATTCTTTTGGGTCCTGAGGTTAGCAACTCTTTACGACCCACACCTGTTTGACAGAAGGAGGTTTACTCTTCCTGGCATTGGATGTGAACCGCAAAAGGCATTCTGCAGCCTTGTGACCTAAACCATCACACACAGAACATTTAAAAAAGCTACAAGCATCATGAGGTTTTACCAACTCCTTACTTTTCTTAGGAGCTTCATGCGGTTTGGGAGGAGCGGTTTTAGCTTTCACAAAGGTGGTTCCTTGCGGTTTGACTGCAGTTTTTCTAGGAACGCTCTTCTTGCTTTTGAAGGCAGGAGGAGCGGTCGAAGAAGAAGGGCGGTCAGCCGTGCGGTTGACAGCACTACCAACTCCACCAGAAGCGGTTGGAGTAGAAGTGCGGTCAGCAGTATAAGAAACTTCCTCTGTATTTTTACTCTCAGAATCTTTTCCTTTCATCTGAGAGTCTTTCCCAAACTGTTTCTTAGAGTAGACATAATGGAAGTTAAGTGGAGCCTTTTGTTCCTGTCCTTTACCCTTAGAAGCAGCATGCTTCCCCTCAGGAATTTCTTTAGTTAGTTTAAGAATTTCCTCATCTTTTTCACAGCAGGATGCACACTTCTCCTTTTCACCTGTTTGATGTCCCAAACCTTCAGTAAATCCACTGGTCATACGGGATTCTAAATTTTGATCCAAGGTGACACGAGACTTGGTCCACTCATCAATGATCTTTTGGAATTCTTGATTTTGAGCAACCAGATCATCGTTCCTAAGTTGAAGTGCAGCAACCTTAGTATCAAGGATGCGGTTTTGATCAGCAAGAGGAGTCATCTTTTTGATTTGGTCCTTAAGATTTGAAATTTCAGACCTCATCACAGTTTTCTCCGTCTTGTACTGGGAAAGTTCATCATGAGCTAATCCTAATGCTTTCTTAACATTGGAGAACTTTTGGATCATCATTTCTGCTTCCTTGAACATCCTTTCATGTTCCATGGGAGAAACCTCTTCCACCACCTTTTTCAAAATTTTCTTATTTGGAATTGCTTTTGAAGGTGGAGCATTTGTAGGAGGAAAAATGGGACATGAATACGAGCAATTTCCTATCTTAATGCTAGGAGTAAGTTTGATATTTTCATCCAGCGTAAAATTTGGAAGTTTTGTAGAAACCTCTTTTTCTTCCATATCTTGCAACTCGATTGACTCAGAATTTGACTCATCGGAAGCATCTGCAATTAAGCAGAGATTAACCTCTTCGGTTTCATCATCACTTCCATCATCAGAATCCATCTCAATCCAAGTTGCTAATACCTTGGAATTCTCTTCCTCCTCAGCAAGCATTCCCTTGCGACGAGAAAATTTCGCAGTAGAGGTTTTCTTTTTCATGTATTCGTATGTAGGCTGTGGACACTCAGATGCAAAGTGACCAGGTTTTCTACAGTTGTAGCAAACTAGATCACTCCTTTTCTTTGTATCTCCAGCCTTAGAAAATGTTGCAGGAGGTTTGCCTTTGGAAAATGTTTTTGTGAAAGGTTTTGAGGATTTTCTAAATTTTTTGAAATCTTTTCACAAACTTGGCAAAATCATCATCATCCATCTCGATGAGTGATGAGGTTGATATGGAAGGATCTGCGATTTGATTGGATGTGGTTGGTTTCTCCTCATGTTCCACAACGGACATGGAAAGCGATTTGGTTTTTCCTTCAATCTCTTCAATGTGATTTAATTTAAGCTCATAGACTCTAAGATTGGCGTACAAGTTACTTAACGACCAAGTACCCAAAACTTTGGAGTCTTCTAGAGAGGTTGCTTTATTTACCCATCTAGAACCTAAAGCAGCTAGGAAAGTCATATTAATTTCTTTATCAGTTAAAGTTTTACCAAGAGATTTACAAGCATTAACTACCTCAACATAGCGGTCGTAGGTTTGACGCAAGGTTTCGTTGGATTTTCTGTTGAAGTTGTTGTAGGATCTTTCAACAGCATATAATTTGCTTTCCTTGCATTCGTCATCACCTTCGAGGTAGCTCTCTATGGCATCCCACATCTGCTTTGCGGTTTTGAGATACATCACTTTTTGGAGAGTTGAAACGGGGAGGGTTCCAGAAATGATGTGCCTAGCCTTGCTGTCCAAGGCAACTAATCTTTTCTCTTCATCCGACCACTCATCTTTAGGCCTTTTGATTTCTGGAGTTTCTGTATTGGTAGTTGCATCCGTGTTGGCCTTCATGGGAACGAAAGGGCCATCGGTGACGCATTCCACCAGCATCTCATCAATTGTTTCCAAGTGAATGAGCATTCTGCACTTCCAGATATCGAAGTGGTCTTCGTCCAAAATTGGAATGTGTGAATAGTTAACAGTTGTCATCGTTTTTGAGTTTGCCATATCGAATCGGCACACAAGCTGTTAAGCTTGAAAAACAGTGGTTTTAAAATGTGTTGGCTTTGATACCACTTGTTGGTCCCAAAGGTGGCAACAAGGGTGAAAAACAGCTAGAGGGGGGGGGGTGAATAGCTGTTACAAATTTTTCGCCCTCTTTAAAAACTAAACCTCTATACTTACAAAACCTCTTGCAGTGTGTTAGAAACTGCAAGTAGAGTTGTAAAATGCACAGCGGAAAAATAAAGTTACAAAGCGGTTTTGGTGAGGCGGTTTTGGGGAGGCGGTTTTGGTGAGGCGGTTTTGGGGAAGGCGGTTTTGGTGAGGCGGTTTTGGTGCAGTTTTGGGTGCAGTTATAAAACTGAAAATTGAGGTTTTGACAATGTTAACTCCAAACACAATTTCACAATAATGGATAACTACAATAAAGATCAAACAGAGATAAAGATAGATAATCAGTAAGCACAAGAAAATAAATGCAGAAAGTAAGAACACAATATTTGGAGTGGTTCAATCTATAAAAGATCTACGTCCACTACCAAGATGGTTAGTCTTGGATTTCTAAGGGAGATTTTATATTGAGTATTTGAGAGATTACAAAGTACAATGAGTAATACTCAGATCTAAAATCTTTTCTATGAAGAACAAATCCTAGACTATAACCAGTGTATCTCAAATGAATAATCTATGTGATTAAACAAGTGAGGTGTGTGTGTGTGAGAACAAGATCAAGGCTCTTTAAATCTGTGAGATGTAGAGCTCAATGATTCTTGAATGTGTTAAAGCTTGATTTCTGGGGATATATATTTCTTGAAGTAGAAGATGAAGATTCAAAGGACTAAGAATTTCTGGGCAGAACTTCAATCTTCGTATGAACTCACAGCACATTCAAAATCTCAAGCAATCTTCAAATGGTGAAGATTAGGGGTATTTATACCCAAGCACCAAGGAACTAGCCGTTGGATAATACTGTTGCAAGGACAGTGCTGGTGCTTTCCTATTGGTCCACAAGAACCACTTTTGTCCTTAGGTACAGCGGTTGCGGGTAAAGGCCGATCGACTTCCGCAAATAAGGTGGTTAGGACACTGTCACCTTTTCAAGATCCTTGCATATCTGCTCTGACATTGAGTCACGTGACAAGATATGGTGGTTGATATTTGATATTGCTGACGTGGATTCCAACGGTAAAATGTGGTTCACTCTTCAAGTCTTCAATCATTGGATGCGGTCCTGGTGTACATGCGGTTTTGACAAGTGCGGTTGATTACACCAGTGAGGTTGCTGAGGTGCGGTTCGAGATGGAACCGCAGCGATTCTTTGTTCACTACAAAGCGGTTGCACTAGAGAGAGTCAAAGGCAGTTTCAGACAAAGGAATTCCAACAAGCAGTTGCTAGGTGCGGTTTGCCTGGTGCGGTTGATAATTTGGAAATGCACAGGTGCGGTCAATAATTTGGAACTGCACAGGTGGTTGGAAACTTTTGAACTGCACAGGTGGTTGGAAACTTTTGAACTGCACAGGTGGTTGGAAACTTTTTAACTGCACAGGTGGTTGGAAACTTTTGAACTGAACAGGTGGTTGGAAACTTTTGAACTGCACATGTGCGGTTGATAAAGTGGAACTGCACAGGTGCGGTTGATAAAGTGGAACTGCACCTGCAACTGCAACTGCAACCTCAACTGCAACTGCAACTGCAACCTCAACTGCAACTGCAACTGCAACTTCAGATCCTCAAATCCTCAAATCCAATGAGTCTTGTGCCAGTCTTCAAGCCTAAATTTAACCTATTCTATAAAATGGACTTTGGTAAAAAATTGAAGTCTAAGCTTCATTACATAGGGTCCTAAAGTCCTTAAAATAGACAGGAGGTTATGGTATCAATCAAATCTAATCTAAAATAGGAGGGTTAAAATATGCATACCCAACACGGAGCTATTCCATGAAATGGTATGCAATCAGATATAGATCTAAGCAATATGATACTAAAGCATGCAACTTTAATCAGTATACATCATTATTAACACATTTAGCATATAGATCTTATGTATAGTGAAGATAGGGAAAGCAAAAGGGGTAGAAAATCGTTACCCTTGAAGACCACGACTCCCTATATCAAGTTAGATATAGGAGCCTTCAAACAGCAACCTCCAGGACTGAGATCAAGCCTTGACTCCGTGAGAATCTTTGGTTCTTGAGGTGTATAGGAAGTGTGTGTGGGATTGGTTGGATGGTGAGTGATTTTGAGGGAATTAGGGGGTGTTTTGGGTGTATATGAGGAGAGAGGATGCTTCCTGGGCGTATTCTCTATAGAGGGGCACTGAGGAGTGAAGGAGGCTCCCCCAAAATGAGAGGTGAAGGCCTCTATTTATAGGCTGCATGCATGGGCTTAGTATGTCGCACGACATAACAAGCCATAACCGTTTTCCTTCTATAAACATGCAAGGTGGCAAGCTTCTAGAAGTCTTCATGGCTGGTTATGTCGCACGACATAATTACAATCCTCATCCAGTTCCTTCTAGAAACATGCAAGGTGGCAGTCTTCTAGAAGGGAATTTTGCATAAAATAAAAACGTGTTTCTTTTATTCCAAGCAGTCCCTTCAGCCCTTAAAAGGTTTGGAACATTTCCGGAATTGCTCCGGAACTCTAGAAAAGTCTGGGGAATTGCCGGGAAACTTGCCGGAATTGCCGGGACACTTAACCGGAAGGCATGAGCCAGATTTGGGTACTTACAGTATGGTAGGAAGTGTAGATCTCCTATGTGTTGGGACGAGGTTGGTGAAGCAAGGCTTTGGGGCCCGGATTTGGTTCGAGATTCGACGGAGAAAATCAAGGTGATTCGGGATAGATTGAAGACAGCTCAGAGTAGACAGAAAAGCTATGCCGATAATAGAAGGCGAGACTTATCTTTCCAAGTTGGTGACTTCGTATTTTTGAAGGTCTCTCCGAGGACGGGAATTAAAAGGTTTGGTAATAAGGGTAAATTGGCTCCGAGGTTTGTTGGTCCGTTTTAGATTCTAGAAAAGATTGGGGATTTGGCTTACCGGTTAGCGTTACCTCCATCATTTTCTTTTCTTCATGATGTGTTTCATGTTTCAATGTTGAGAAAGTATTGTCATGACCCCTCCCATATATTGAGTTCTCCTCCCGATGAGATTCAGGTGGATATGTCTTATGTTGAAGAACCATTGAGAGTCTTGGAGTTTCAGGTTAAGGATTTGAGAACTAAGAGCATTCCGGTAGTGAAGATCCTATGGAAGAATCATACCATTGAGGAAGCAACGCGGGAGCTAGAGTCGGAAATGAGAGAGAAATATCCTTGGTTGTTTGAACGTGCAAGTAAGTCTTTTTAAAATTCGGGGCGAATTTTCTTTAAGGGGGAGTGAGTGTAACGACCCTAAACCTAGGCACTATTTTAGCATCTTATTATATGCATTTTATATTATTGGATGACCTTATGTGCTTACTTTATGTCTTTGATTTCTTATGTTAAGTTAAGATGGTTGTGAAATAATTTTAAAGCCTTGGGTTAAATGGGAAATAGGATAAAGTATCTTGGGGGAAGTATAATAATTGAAAATAAATAAAATATGAAATATGGTCAAGGTGAGTAGGGTAAAGAATTGGAGTAGAGGGGTTAGTTGTACTACCTTAGAACTTGGAAGGCTAAATGGCCTATTGTTGAAAGATTCAATTAAATGGAGTATGGGGAGGCCATACTCCTACCTTTTTCAAATCATCTTCCTCATTGACCTCCCCATTCCTCCCTCATCTTCTTCTTCCTTCCCAAAAATTTCCATGGAAGCCCTCCCTCCAATCTTTTCCTTCCAAAAATCCTAGTAAACTCAATCCTTCTTCATTTTACGATCCGGTTGTACTTTCGTGTTCGTGGCGGCAAGGGGAACGCATCAAACCGAGAAAATCGTTGTGTTCACCTCATATTGTTAAGGTGAGTTTTATGACTTCTCTTCAATTACATGCTCATGAGATATTTGATGTTGTTCTTGTTTATTATTCTTGTTGTTTGATGATCTGGAATACTTCTTGGAGTTGAGGAATGGGCTAAGGACATAGATATAGAGTTATTGTTCATGGGAGATGATAAGGAGCAAGAGAGTATGATTTAAGTTGAATTAAAAATGTTAAACTTGAATTGTGGTAGTGAAATGTGAGAATTAACTAAGTAAGTGAAAGGGGTTGGGTTCATCTTATTTGTTTGGAAGAAGTAAGAAATAGTTAGGAGTAGAATGGGTATTGCTAGTGCTGAATCTTGGTTTCTGCAGATTTGAGGAATTCAGACTTGGGCGGTCGCCCATGTGGGGCTGAGCGGCCGCCCATCTGTCCAGCCGTTGGCCTTCAGCTTTCCCCACTCTTGGGCGGTCGCCCATATATTCTTGAGCGGTCGCCCATGTACCTTGAGCGGTCGCCCATCTATCCCTGCGCGGTCGCCCATCTCCACAGAAACTTCACCCCCTTTTTACCCCTTGCTTGGGCGGTCGCCCATACCACCTTGGGCGGTCGCCCATGTCAACAGATGCTCCTCCAGTTTTCTTTCTTGCTGATTTCTACCAAAACCCACTTATCATGACTCTTAACCATTTTTAAAGTAAAATAAACCTAATCTACCTAGGATATAAATGAACCCTCTTTAACTTAGATTAAAGTAGAATACATTAGCTACGCAAAGACATCTCATTTGGTTAAAATGGAATTGTGGAAGTACTTTAATTATTACTCGAAAAACTCTTGGTAGCCTTGTTTGGCCCTTAACCAATGTGACTCCGACTTGGTAAATTGAGCTTGGACCTTTATAGAGGCCATGCATTGTTGTATATTGAATATGTAGGGTTGGTTAATGATACCTTGTTGCCTTACTTGAATACGTATTCATTGATTGTGCTATGCATAGTGTATTAAATAAATATTGCACTATGATATTGGTTGAACATGAGTATAATTTACCATGTGGTTATATTTCTTATCCCTTTTGTGGATTTTATTTCAAGTAACTATTATGTGCTTGAACTTGTGTTAATCACCTGATGTTTGGGGGTATAGCGTAATACGATCAACTATGAAAAGTGTGACCTAATGTGATCGGATTATGTTATACCTGTGACCGTCCCCTTCTGTGGCCACAGATTGGGGTTATAGCATCTGTATTGAGTCAAAAGCCTTACAGAGTTGCTACTATCTTATATGGAAAGTGTGACCTAATGTGATCTGATTATGATTATCTCCAATGTTGTACGACTATTGTTCAGACGGGAAAAGGTAAACCGAGGTAATGTAAAGTGTTTACAGCTTTCCCAACGTGTTATATGTACTTTGTTATGTGTTGCATCTTACTTGACATATCGTTGCATTCATAATAGCTTGCTAAGATTTATTCTCACCCCTCTCCCTTTAATGTTTTTAGATCCCGCGACAGGCGGACTGGCCAAGTAAGGACGGAGAGGAGTTTGGAAGTGGTATTTTGGGATTGTCGGGGTATGTATAGGTTGGCGTAGAAAGTTGTATTTTGGTATAATTCCTTTATGAAGTTTTGTATATAAAAACTTAGTTTCTGCGTTATAACTGAAATCTTTTGTAACTAAAACAGGTTGTTACTTTCAAAGTTATTCAACTCTTCCTCCAATGTGGAGAGGAGTGGAGTTATTTTGAAATTGTTATGTTAAGTATGTTTAAGTATGTAAGTTAAATCAAAGTTTTTAAAAGTTTAGTTGATTTGAGTTCTTTAGGGGACGCTCCAGCTCGGGACACGTGTTAGGTTCCGGGTTGGGGTCCTCACATATTCTATTATACATACCCCACTTCTCATACTCACATTCATAAATTATGGGTCCCACTTGTTATACCCGCTAACTTTTCTCCCTCACACATTTAAATTATGGGCCCCACTTGTCTTACCCATTCACTTATTCTCTCTCACAACCATTTTCCACTCAACACTTTCCTTTAATTTTGTGCCAACACCAAAATGGTGAAGCTTGGGCTGGGACGGAGGGAGTATAGTTTAGAAAAATCAATCCTTGTATTAGATTAGGAAGATTGTATAGATCTAAAAACCTTATAGGAGATTACCTCCTCTCATTTTAACTCTATAAATATGTACCTCTAACAATATAATCAATTGAGTCATTCATATCAATTCTCTCTCTCTCTCCATGTATGAATTGACTTCGTCTGTCATCCTTTATTCTAATACGATATCAGAGCATTAAGATCCATAATAGGACTTCTCCGCCAAACCCTAGAGGTAAAAAACCCCTCAAGCCGCCCCACCCTTGCTTCCGCCACTCACCATCAAAGCCCCACCCTCCACAAATAAAAAAGTTCAATTTCTTTCCATAAAAATATTAGCATCCTCTGCCACATCTTTCGGCATCTTCGTTCCATTAAATTTTTTTTGGTACAAATCTTCGTTCCATTACTGCCACCCATTAGAACCCTAGATCCGGCTTAGGCAAAGTCACAGGCGAAACATTTACCTTCTTCCTGCTATTCCATTTATATAGCCTAATTGAATTAGCAAGTGAATTGGGAAACCTCACCACACCCTAAAATCGCCCCCCTCATCACCATACGCTTCCGCCATCCACCATAAAAACCCCACCCTCTCCTTCGTCTCCAAGCAACCCTCGGTAAAGCCAAAACTCCCTCCCCCCCTTTTCAAACACCCTCGGACGTACGGACCACATTTCTTGGGAGCGGCGGCAAAACCCAAACCGTCCCACAACCGACCCGAGTTGCCATGTTCAAAATTGGCCTCCAACCACGGACGTATTGACCACTTTCCTTGGGAGCGACGGCAAAACCCAAACCGCCCCACAACCAACCCGATTTGCCATGTTCAAAACTGGCCTCCAACAACGGACGTACGGACCACTTTCCTTGGAAGCGACGACAAAACCCAAACCGCCCCACAACCAACCCGAGTTGCCTTGTTTAAAACTGGCCTCCAACCACGGACGTACGGACCACTTTTCTTAGGTGCGATCGCCCCCCCCCCCCTTTTGGTAGTAGCTTCGTGCAATCGCACTCCTTGGTGTACGCTGTCACCCCCCCCTTTATTTTACTGTCACAACCCTACAGCCACCCCACCCTCAAATACCACCATCATATCACCACCTCGGCTGCGAGGAACAACATCTCACCAGAAACCACATACATGTCCGGGAACACATTCGTCTCCAACCGCTACATCAAACCAGATTCATCTCATCATTCTTCAAGATTGAACTTATCCAAGGATCGTCCATCTTGCGGGAGCATATTAGGAATATAATATCATAATATTATATTCAAGTATATATTGTTATATACTCCCTCCGTCCCACCTCACTTGACACTTATTTCCATTTTGGGCCGTCCCAGCTCACTTGACACTTCCCAAAATAGCCTACTTTTTATAATTTTATATTCACTCTACCCCACCACTCATTCTCTCTCTTCATTTTCCGCCACTCAATTTATTCAACCAACACTACTATTTACCCCACTCATTCTCTCTCTTCATTTTCTATCACACATTTTTTTTTATTTTATTCTTTTTTCTTAGTTCCCGTGCCCACCTCAAGGGTGTCAAGTGAGGTGGGACGGAGGGAGTATAGTTTAGGAAATTCAATCCTTGTATTAGATTAGGAAGATTGTATAGATCTAGAAACCTTATAGGAGATTACCTCCTCTCATTGTAACTCTATAAATATGTACCACTAACAATATATTCAATTGAGTCATTCATATCAATTCTCTGTCTCTTTATGTATGAATTGACTTCGTCTATCATCCTTTATTCTAATAAAGGGTTGGTTCATAGCCGAACACTCGACTTACCACAATGAAAGAAACTCAGGACCTAACAATATTTGAAGTAAGTAAGGTGCATGGGTAGGCACTTATTGATGTCTAAAAACTTAACAATGAAAGGGTCCAGGGGAAGGCTAAGGCCATTCTCGACTTGGGACCCAAAGAAGACGCACTATCAGTTGTCATCTCGAATATCAAAAATGGTTTCTAGGCACCTCGGGGATCGAGTAAACATTCCTGTTGATATGAAAGTTCTCCGCCAAATCGTCTGCTAAAGTTCTTCTGCAGCCAACATACTTCCTATTTGTCACGCGGGTGGAAAGCGCGCTCGAGGAGGTCAAGGCACCTACTTGACTTTACTCGCGAGGAATAACTCTGGTGTTACCCTAAAAAAAAGCATTCACAATCTCCACTACCTTCTAGGCAGTTTCAAAACCCATCCTCTACAAGACCTCTCTATCATCCTCGGAGTCTCAGAGTCATCCATCTCCTCATCCCCAGATTCTTCACCCCTAGAAACAGAATTTCCCTTAAAGAACTCTCCATCACGATCTCATTTCCTTCCCTCAATGGAGATCCCTACCTACTACTCAATTCAATAAGCCTCAAGCATATCAACATGCATAATAGCCACAGGAACCCCATCCTCCTCATTAATCAACTCCACCCTGTCCCAGTCAGTACCACGACCACCTTGCCCAAGGTCATGCTTATCGCGTCTCACAAAATCTCTGGCGTTCTTTGCCATATCCTTAAACCCTGGAAATATACATAAGACCCATTATGAAATTTCTCAACCTAGAGAAATCTTATATAGTTAGCATGGGCCCATTAACATAATCCCTCCTACGGGGTTCTCACAACCGGTGTAGTACCTAATTTCCCCAATCGTAGTTGGTGGCCAAAAACATAAACGTATTAAGAGGGAGCTTAACTCACATCCCTCCGACCATCATACGGTAGATCCCCCTAAGGTCTTATCAACGACATAAATATCTTGGATAATACTGCTTCCAAGCTCAAGAGGTTGTTTGATCAGGGAGTTTAGCCATAATGAAAAAAATAAAAATCAAGAAAGCTACCTGTGAAAATTATCGGAGGATGAAGCAGAAGAAAGCTAATAACTAACTCTCAAATACTCAAAAGGATCTAGAAGGCTCAAGGAATTTATCTCTCTAAAAGCTAAAATCAAAGTTGGAAAGTGATATGAAGGAGTGAGATTTCGCTATTTATAGGCCCATCCACAAGTGGGTTAACCTGAATTAATGAGCCGCTCGACCGAAATTCCATCGTTCGATGAACCGGTGAAATTTAAATTTTGAATTTATGGCGGTAAGCATTTATGGCGCCCTTTGAAATTTGCCCTTAGAAATTCGTGTAACATCCCATCCATACCTGGTGCATTGACAGTTTGATAGTCCATGGGGCCCATACTCTTCCTTATCAGGGAAGTTTCCATGCGCTTCTACCAACACTCACCAGCATAATACACGTGTATGGCCACGTGATTTGGGGAGTTATCCGTTCGTAGCTAGGGATAAAATTTCACAACACTCTTGCTCGCGCATTCGTTCAGTTCATAAACAGAGCTCTACAAATGGCTTCTAGCCGTGACCATATATAATCAAGTGCTCACAGGAAGGGGCCACTGATGAGCCCGAACCCTCCATATCGAGCCCAAGATCGCTCTAATGTGAACTTATCCTCAAAACCGGTTAAACACAAGGCATCCAGAACGCATTATCACCAGACCGCAAATACTTGTGATCATCCAGCATCTCGACTTATGGGGCCACCCCGATATCTCGGTCTTATCCAGCCCAAGCGACCATCATGCAAGTAGTGGCGTCGAACTAATTATCACCCGCTCCTCTATCCTTTATCTTTTCAACGACATCCACTACAGTGACAGTGTTCTTTGATCGTACGTACCTATCAGAGCTCAACACGTGTCATAAATAAAGAAAAACATGCTCAACGGTATAGATCTCTCCGAGCAAATCTCTCTTACACTATTAATATTCCCCTTTGTCCCCTACGAGGTATGTTACATTGTCTAACCCTAACACACAAACCCTAAGGAATTCGAAGCCTTACTCTCAGTTCATATAAATCTCAAAGATCTCATTCTCACACATGAGGGACTGAGCCGAAATTAAACCTGGCTTGGTCTCTAGCAGTTCTCTTGTTTCTGTTGTGTTAACAGGTTTGGATCATCAAAAGCTAGCTATCCTACTTAGATCACAAGGGTTGTGGCGTCATCAAGAAGAAACAAGAATAAACTTTAGAAAAGGAAAGGAAGAAAAGAGAAAAATAGTGATAATAAAAGAATATACATGTATAATGTACGTAATGTAGAAAAAAAAGTCAACGTCATCACCCACATCAAATTTTTCCCCCAATTTCAACTTCTTTAACGCCATATTTTCATCAAATTCAATTTAATAAACAATGATTTTGTAAAAGAAACTCAATTTAAATGGGTAGCATATTAGTATTTTTATGGTTTATCCTTAAACATTTCTACCTAACTTGATGATAGGAAGGGTTAAGAATATTAATAGAAGTGTAATTGTCAACAGTTGAAGAAGAAGCAAAATAAACAACCATATGTTGTCTAAATCAAATTCAATTGAATTTTTGACCGAGTCCTGCTGCCTGCTGATAGTTCGATAATTAAGGAGAAAAGTCAGAAAAAACGAGGGGAATAGGCTACAGATACAGGCGTGGCCGACAAAGATGCATTCGTAAGTCCTAACCATACCGGTTGACTTCTTTCCTATCAGTTTTTAATCATTCATTCTTACATAGTATATTCTACAATTGGTCTTTTTAAACCGATTTTTTAAGATGTTTCCTTAGGTTGTAGGATACAATTAAATTATGACAGTATATTTAAATAATTATAGAAAAAAAATAATTAATTATAAATCTTCTTAGTAATATGCTTAGATTTTTCAGGTAAAATAGCTACTTAAGTCTTATTTTATGACGACACACATTAGAAAAATAGTTTTAAAAATAATGTCAAGTTACTAGAATAAATTGATTTTTTAATTCTTACATAGAATAATATGTGAAGATTTAAAAATGAATAGTCGTCATTGGAGCGTAGATGCATGCATAGCTAGAGAATAATTGCAATACAGTATTTAGAAATTAGTCTACATCCATTAAAAAAATACATTGACATTTTTATATTGGAATGGAGTATCATTTTCTAGAACATAATTGTTCTTGATTAAAACAAAATAATATATAAGTAATTTTTTTTGAAATAGGAAAAAATAATTTTTTGATTAATTGATCTCTCACACATCAGAAAGATATGGGTATTGATTGTTGGGTATATAGGGTTTCGATGTTGATAATAATGCTGGATATATGATTGAATCGTGTATAATCCACTTTTCGAATAAAGTATTTCGACCCTTATTGCCTGGGTTACACGAAATCTCTATTGGAATAACACAATCACACAATTTGTTTCTATGCAATGAAGACAAATCTAAACTTGAGAATTGTTTTGTGTTTTCGTTGTTGTTGTATTTCTCTTGTATAATACAAAAGAGATCAAACTCTGTATTGAAACAGATGGAAAGGTATCAGTTAAAGGGTTTAATTAACAGTCATGATTTTAGTCAATCACTGTGTCTTTTCAGTTTGAAATAACACCAGTTCATGAACTGCTCGGCCGAGTCATGAGCCTTGCTCGGCCGAGCAAAGGTGTCCAGAGACTTTTGCCCAACTGCTCGACCGTGTCATGTGAACTGCACGGGCGAGTCAATCATTCTGCTCGGCCGAGCAAGGCATATGCCTCGGCCAAGGCATGGCATCGTTTGTGAAACTTTGACAATCTGCTATGCTATGCTCGGGCGAGTCAAGCACTCTGCTCGACCGAGCATATCAGCAAAGTCAAAATGTGTTGCCCCTTAACCTTTACTTCTTTATCGAGGTTGATTTCGTATTAGCTCAAACGAGTGTGTACTCCATACTTTTCCTTACTCGTATCCGAGTCCAATACGTAATCACATTGATCTCTAGTAAATCACCATTACAATAAAATAGTTGATGACACTAAAATCACCAACAAATCCCCTCCATTTTAGTGTAATCCTTTGATTTATTAATCTTATAAATAACGAAACAAACGAATGCATAAATGAAAATGTCTTGCGATTGAATTTTCATCTTTATATAATACACATTTCAAATACTCGAGAATCGGGGTGTCCCAACGATTGAACCCGTCAACTTATATGAATACCTGATGATACTATGCACATAAGTTTCGTACAATGCTCTATTGTTTAGTCTTGACACTATTACAAGCCATTTGTCTATATCCAATAGTGAACATATAGGAAGCCAAGTCCTAGTTTCATGAAGCGGCAAAACTTCATGTCCACATAGGTAGTTCCTTTAATCTTGCACCTGCATTTGCAATTTTTCAAATGAACCATTAAGAAGATATTCTTCAACCTAACCATTACTTGCAGGTCTGAACACATACCTTGGGAAAGATAACAACATGTGTTCCAATCTCCAACTGTGAGCTTTCCACATTGAATTCAGGCTTCTAACGTTGTATTAGAAGGGAATTGGGTATCTCACAATTAGAGGATTAAATTGACTTTAATCCCATCCCTATTGCTGACTTATTTACCATGTCTCTAGCTAACCCCTTCGTCAAGTGGTCAGCCAAATTTTATTGAGACCGAACAAACTCAACTAAAATCACACCATTCATGATTAATTCACGAATCAAACTATGTCTAACACCTAAGTGTCTAGACTTGCCATTATAAATCTGACTATAAGCCCTAGCCAACGTGGCTGGACTATCACAATGGATAGATATTGGTGATATCGGTTTTGGCCATAATGGAATCTCATATATCAAGTTTCGAAGCCACTCTGCTTCTTTTCCAGCAGCAGCAAATGCTACGAACTCAAATTCCATTGTAGAATGTGTAATACATGTCTGCTTTTTGGAAGCCCAAGAAATGGCACCTCCTCCAAGTAAGAACACCCAACCACTAGTAGAAGATGAATCTTCTTGGTTGATCCAACTAGCATCTGTGTAACCTTTTAAAATAGAAGAATGTCCATAATAACACAAACCATAAACCATAGTACCCTTTAAGTACTTGAACACCCTTGTTATTGCATGCCAATGCTCTCTACTAGGATTACTAGTGAACCTGCTCAATCTTCCAACTGCATAAGCAATATCAGGTCGAGTGCCCGTCATAGCATACATCAAACTGCCAATGGCTTTTGAGTATTCGAGCTGTGATACAGGTTTACCAGTGTTTGACACAAGTTTTACAGTTGGATCCATGGGAGTACTGACTTTAGAACAATCATCACAATTAAACCTTTTGAAATTTTCTCAATATAATGAGATTGTGTAATTGCAATTCCCTTATTCATCTGTTTAATCTTTATACCAAGAATTACGTCGGCTTCTCCCATGTCCTTCATAGAGAACTTTGATGACAAAAACTTCTTAGTTTTATCAACTACATTTTGGTATGTGCCAAAAATCAACATGTCATCTACATATAGGCAGATGATTACACCTTTGCCGGTTTCATCAAATCTGCTATATACACATTTGTCTGACTGATTTAATACAAAACCATTCTACAAAACAACCTCATAAAATTTTTGATGCCATTGTTTAGGTGCTTGCTTCGGCCCATACAATGACTTAATTAACTTACATACCTTATGCTCATTACTTGGCATAACAAATTCTTCAGGTTGTTTCATATACACTTCTTCTTCCAAATCACCATTTAAAAATGTTGTTTTGACATCCATTTGATGGATCAGTAGATTCTGAATAGCTGCCAAAGCTATCAGTAATCTAATAGTAGTGATATGAGCAACTGGTGCATAGGTATCGAAGTAATCGATTCCTTCCTTTTGTCTATAGCCTTAGATTACCAAACGAGCTTTAAACTTGTCAATTGTTCCATCGACTTTCATCTTCTTTTTGAAGATTCATTTGCACCCTAAAGGTTTACAGCCTGGTGGTAAATCAGACAAGACCCATGTATTATTTTCCATAATTGAACTAATATCATCATCAATTGCTTCTTTCCAAAAACTAGCATCTCGAGATTTTATTGCTTCATCATAAGTTTTTGGATCCTCCTCTATACTATAACAGTAAGAGTATTGAGATTCAATTTGATCTCTTGATCCCATAACTAAATATAGTTGAAAATCAGAACCATATGATATAGCTTTTCTTGCTCTTTTACTTTTACGAGGTTCGGGTGTTTCACTTGATACCTCAACTGA
Organism: Adenophora triphylla var. japonica; assembly: GCA_022495995.1. NCBI lineage: Eukaryota > Viridiplantae > Streptophyta > Magnoliopsida > Asterales > Campanulaceae > Adenophora > Adenophora triphylla. The sequence continues at coordinate 54,782 of JAFEMH010003868.1, forward strand.
ATGATCATTCATTTGAGATTCAGCCGAAATTGGTATAATATCCTTTGGTTTAGGTATTGAAGAAAAACAATTCTCATCAAAGATTGCATCTCTCGATTCTATAATTGTGTTAATAGAAATAAAATCATTAGGTTCTATAACATAAAACCTATATGCCTTGGAATGCTCAGCATATCCAACAAAGATGCAGCCAATACCTTTTTCTCCCAACTTTTTCCTTTTAGGGTCCGGAAGTCTAACCACGACCCTACATCCCCAAACTCGCAAATATGTCAAGTTGGATCATTTCTTATACCAAAGTTCATATGGGGTAATTTTTCTCCTTTTATTAGAAACCATATTCAATAAATGACAAGCCGTTAACATGGCTTCTCCCCAAAACCAGTCACTCAAGCCCGAGTAAGATAACATGGCATTAACCATTTCTTTAAGAGTTCTATTTTTCCTTTCAGCCACACCATTTTGTTGTGGTACATAAGGAGCCGTAGTTTCATGAATTATCCCTACGGTTTGGAAATATTTAGGATCATAATATTCACCACCTCTATCCGTGCGTAAGGTTTTAATCAAGCCATTTTGTTGAAGTTCAACTTCTGTTTTATAAATTTTAAATTTATCTAGGGCTTCATCTTTTGCATCCAGCAAGTAAATATAGCAAAACCTAGAGGCATCATCTATAAAAGTGACAATATACTTTTTATTACCTAAAGATGGAGTTGCATGAAAATCACATAAATCACTATGTATTAATTCAAGTTTTACAGATTTCCTTGTAATACTTTTAAAAGGTTTTCTAGTATTTTTGTCAACATGCAAGTATTACATTTTCCCGTATTTTTATCAATAGCAGGAATTAAACCATCTTTGAACATTTCAAGCATTCTTTTATAGTGCACATGTCCTAACCGAGCATGCTATAATGAAGAATTGATAACAATAGAAGAAGTCATATAAACAGAACTAGAGTTAACAGGAATTTTATTCAAATTTAACATAAACATCCCATTATTATAATAATTAAATCCTACAAATACACCAGATTTCGATAAGATATACTTATCGGATTCATACACTTGTTTGTATCCACACTTGTTCAATACAGGATCAGAAATTAAATTCTTACAAAGTTTTGGTACATACAATACATTAAACAAAGAAAAAGTTTTTCCCGAACTGAATTCCAACACCACACTTCATTTTCCTTGAATAGGGGCGGAATGGTCATCACCCATGTAGAGGACAGATCTGTCTTCCATTGGTTCATATGTCTTAAACCAACAACGATCTTTACAAACATGAGTTGTGGCACCGAAATCAATCCACCACGCAATTGCATCATCCTGCACATAAAATGCTTCAGAAATTAGTGAAACAGAATTTTTAATAAATCTGTTCCAACCATGTACTAAATTCTGACCTTGGTTTTGAGAATGGTCCTTAGACCCCTTTCCCGAACCACTGGTTCTTGCGCCATTCATTTTGTTTCCAACACAACAATCCTTCTTAAAGTGACCAGTTTTGCCACACTTCCAACATGCCACTTTAGGCTTCTTGTTGGGACCAGAACCATTGTCATTGAAACCACGTTTCTTTCCTTTGTTATTATTGTTGTTTTTATACTTTCCACCCTCATTAATCATATTCACCGAGGGTCCAGCAACTTCGTTTCCTTTGCCTTTGTCATTCTCTTGCGCCCTAAGAGATTCCTCTATGCGCAAGTGACTACCAAGTTGAACCAAAGACAGATCATCTTTACCATATTTCAAGGTGTTTGAAATCCTTCCAGGAGGGAGGCAACTTGTCAATCACACTTGAAATATATATTTACTCATCCATCTTTAGCCCATGTTGTGTAAATTGTCCAAGGATTCTAAGGAGTTCATTGAATTGTTCCATGACAGGCCTTAAATCGACCATCTTGTAATTATTAAAATTACTTACAAGGAACTTCTTACTCGAAGCATCCTCTGCCATGTACTTGGATTCAAGAGAATCCCACAACTCCTTTGCAGATTCCTCATTTTGATAAATATCAAACAGAGAATCAGACATACCGTTTAATATGTGTCCTCTGCAGATGTAGTCATCGTTTTCCCACTTTGATCTGCGTCTGACTGCTTCCAAATTATCATCCTCCATCTGGAATAGGGGTAGATAGAACATACACAAGTTTTAACGTTGTCAAAAGAAAGTGCATCTTCTTCTGCCAAAGTCTAAAATCTTGCCCTTCAAACTTGTCCAGCTTCCCAAATTTAGTCGTCATCTCCTTCACAGTACTTCCTCCTGCCATGATTATCACAAAAATACTTTATTCGTTTGTTGGGTATATAGGGTCTCGGTGTTGATAATAATGTTGGATATATGATTGAATCGTGTATAATCCACTTTCCCAATAAAGTATTTTGACCCTTATTGCCTGGGTTACACGAAATCTCTATTAGGATAAGACAATCACACAATTTGTTTTTAGGCAAAGAAGACAAATCTAAATATGAGAATTGTTTTGTGTTTTCGTTGTTGTTGTATTTCTCTTGTATAATACAAAATAGATCAAACTCTGTATTTAAACAGATGGAAAGGTATCACTTAAAGGGTTTAATTAACAGTCATGATTTTAACCAACCATTGTGTCTTTTCAGTTTGAAATAACACCTGTTCAGGAACTGCTCAGCCGAGTCATGAGCCTTGCTCGGCCGAGCAAAGGTGTCCAGAGACTTTTGCCCAACTGCTCGACCGTGTCATGTGAACTGTACGGGTGAGTCAATCATTCTGCTCGGCCGAGCAAGGCATATGCCTCGGTAGAGCATGACTGTCCAGAAACTTTGACAATCTGCTATGCTATGCTCGGGCGAGTCAAGCACTATGCTCGACCGAGCATATCAACAAAGTCAAAATGTGTTGCCCCTTAACCTTTACTTCTTTATCGAGATTGATTTCGTATTAGCTCAAACGAGTGTGTACTCCACACTTTCCCTTACTCATATCCGAGTCCAATACGTAATCACATTGATCTCTAGTAAATCACCATTACAATAAAATAGTTGATGACACTAAAATCACCAACATTGATTATGTTATATAAAAGTTTCATACAATATTACTAAGCATCAATCAATTGGATTTTTGAAGGTTTGTGATAACTGTGTTTAACCAAAATGAGGGGGTACTTAGTAGGCAAGTGTTTGGTGCCTGCGTAACGGGTCGAGCTTCGGGCTCGGGTCGTTATAAATGGTATCAGAGCGGAAAATCGTCCTTAATACTTGCGAGCTAGCCCCGGAGTACGATCTTGTTATTGATTGACTATGGGCATTGATTGTTTTGTATATAAGACACATACACTACTAATAATCCCAAATCATTTATTTGACTTTTAGAGGTCTGTAATGGTAATGGTATGTGGTTAACCCAAATGACGAGTTGCTTAGTGAAACAGTGTGTGGTATTTGCGTAGCGGGTCGAGATTCGGGATCAGGTGGTTACAATTAATTTACGATAAATTTTATAAATACACAATGTTGTTTAAATATTTGAAATCACCTAATTGCAATAAACACAATTTGGCACCTTTCTCCTTAGAAAATGTTCCATTTGATAGTTTAAAAAAAATGATGATATTTTATTTATTTTTTGAAATGAAATATTTTTTTTAGAAATAATATTTTTGGGTTAAACTAAAATGAAAAGTAAGACTTTATGATTTCGGGGTGGACGGTGTATTTACTATGTTTTTTATTGGATTTATTACAAAAAACTCATTAAAAAAGATGGCATTTACAAAAAAAAACATGTAAGATAGAATTTTACAAGAAACTACTTAATTAAATATGAATATTACTAAAAACCATTTTTCACACAAAACACACACCCACACTTCCTCTGTTCACTCTCTCTCTCTCTCTCTCTACTCAACCGGTCAACCCATCTCCGGTGACCACCTTCCGCACCTCCGGCGACCACCTCCGGCGAGTCCATTGATTCCGGCTAAGCTATAAGAAATTCAGGCCGAATTTCACCAAATTCTGTAACAATTTAAAAACAATTTATTTATTGTTGTTAGTGTTCTTTTGAGCTGTTTCAAAAGCGAAATTTTAAAAACGTAAAATGTTAGAACTTTGACATAAATTTAAGATTTATGTTCAAACTAAACTCATTTTGGTTCATAGGTTCGTTTTCATTCTCTGGAAAAGCCAAAAGAGGACGAGTTCAGTCTAAAGTTGTGAGTTTCTTGAAGGCATAAATATTATGGTTTTTTAATTAATCCATTTGATTCAGCTCATATAATATTTCATCAAATTGTATTTTTGTGATTCCTTAGGTCAAATCTTCACAACTATGATGATGTTGTAGATAGAGTTGCCATTCATCTGGGTTTGGATGATCCATCTAAAATCAGACTTATCTCTCACAATTGCTACTCTCTGCAACCTAAACCCCAGCCAATCAAGTATCGAGGAGTGGAACATCTATTAGACATGCTGGTGCACTATAATCAGGTTATTCAAAGCAAGCCTTGTCATCTAAGTTTGCTTGTTAACAAACCCTTCTTGCTTATTGATGAGTGAAATGCTTACCTTTTTTATTTCTTTGTGTTAGACTTCAGATTTTTTATATTATGAAGTACTGGATATTCCTCTATTGGAATTACAAGGTCTGAAAACCTTGAAAGTTGCTTTCCACCATGCTACTAAAGATGAAGTATGTTATTAGTGGTAAATTCATTTAAAAATTTAGTTGTTTATCAGTTGTTTATTATGTTTATCAGTTGTTTGTCAGTTGTTTATCAGTTGTTTATTATGTTTATCATTTGTTTATTATTTGTTTATCAGTTGTTTATCATGTTTATCAGTTGTTTATCATTTGTTTATCAGTTGTTTATCAGTTGTTTATCATGTTTATCATTTATTTATCTGTTGTTTATCATGTTTATCAGTTGTTATCGGTTGTTTATCAGTTGTTTATCAGTTGTTTATCATTTGTTTATCATTTGTTTATCAGTTGTTTATCAGTTGTTTATCATGTTTATCAGTTGTTTATCAGTTGTTTATCAGTTGTTTATCAGTTATTTATCGGTTGTTTATCAGTTGTTTATCATGTTTATCAGTTGTTTATCAGAATGAAGGTTAGTAGATCTGAATTTCTCTCGTTAGGGGTTTTAATTTAATTCAGTTTGGTCATTGGAATGTGAGAATTGGATGGAATTGGAGAGTCAGTTCGTAATGCATGCACCTTGAATCAGTAAAAATTAAGTTGTTAGTGCTGAAGATTAAGCATTTCGAATTAAAGCTTTAGGGGCCGTTTGGTTCGGTGGAAAAAAAGTGAAGGAATGGAATGGTCAATGGAATTGAATTCCTGAAGGAATTGGAATGGAAAAAAACTGGTCAAACCCCTCCGTTTGGTTAGCACGGAATGGAATGAAATTGTCATTCAATTCCTTGGCAAATCATGTTTGGTTTGAAAATACAAATTATAGGAATGGAATGGAATGAAATTGTCATTCAATTCCTTGGCATGCTATACCTCCTGTCAATAAGTTTCCGGTGTTGTTTTTGGTGAAAGCGCGAGAGTTCAAGAACGTCTTGTTGAAATTGATACTCTCGGGAAACAATTTCTCCATTGTAATGCTCCATGCTGCCTTAAATTGGAAATTTCTTGGGATTTTTTACCTATTAATATTGTGAATAATTGTAAATTGTTAATATTTAAAATTAGGTTTAGAATTGGGATTGGCTTCTTAGTATCAACAAATCTTGAGCTCTAGTTCAAACTAAACTAAAGGATAATGGTGTCCCTACCTAACCACCTACTCTGTCCTTTAAGTGCATGTTTGATAAACCTATCCCATCCCGAAATGCATGATTATATGAAATGCAAATATCACTTTGTCTACTTGCTTTATAATCGAAAATAAAGAAATTTCGGCTTTTGCATAGACCTAAATTATTACTATTGTGAATAATTTTAAAAATTAATATTTAATTATTTGTTGTAAAATAAATAATTTTACAATGATGAATTAAATTAACATTTATAAACAAGATGAGAGTCGTTATCATCCACAACTATCAAAACCCTAGCTCAGCTTAGACCAAGAAAGACAGAGCAAACAAGTTCTCGACTGTTTGAGCAAATGATTTTCTGTTTAATATAGGTTTTTTCAGTTTCACTGTCCTCCTCTCTAAGGATCTCAAACATCACAGCCATGTTCTTGTCAGTGCCTGTTTTCCTCCAATTTTTTCAATCTCCACCTTCCATTTACCCATGATCCTGATTGCAGAATCTTCCTCATGAGCTTGAAAGCTGGCGCACCGTGAGATTGAGGGCAACACCGCCAGCTTTCAAGCTCATGAGGAAGATTCTGCAATCAGGATCATGGGTAAATGGAAGGTGGAGATTGAAAAAATTGGAGGAAAACAGGCACTGACAAGAACATGGCTGTGATGTTTGAGATCCTTAGAGAGAAGAGGACAGTGAAACTGAAAAAACTCTTATTAAACAGAAAATCCTTTGCTCAAACAGTAGAGAACTTATTTGCTCTATCTTTCTTGATCAAAGATGGACGGATTTTGATAGCTGTGGGTGAGAAAGACTCTCATCTTAATTATATTTTAAGATGTTAACCACCAACCACAATACCCTAAGGTGCATCTAGGGTGCCAGGATTGATATCAGGCGCTCAAACGTAGGCGATATACATCACCGTCCGCGATGCCGTCAATCGCCCCAAAATGGGATCTAGAACCACTAAGGTAGTATGCAGTTGATTATGTCACATTATTGAGAAAGGCTCTCATCTTATTTATATTTTAAGATGTTAACCACCAACCACAATACCCTAAGGTGCATCTAGGGTGCCAGGATTGATATCAGGCGCTCAAACGTAGGCGATATACATCACCATCCGCGATGCCGTCAATCGCCCCAAAATGGGATCTAGAACCACTAAGGTAGTATGCAGTTGAATATGTTACATTATTGAGAAAGGCTCTTATCTTATTTATATTTTAAGATGTTAACCACCAACCACAATACCCTAAGGTGCATCTAGGGTGCCAGGATTGATATCAGGCGCTCAAACGTAGGCGATATACATCACCATCCGCGATGCCGTCAATCGCCCCAAAATGGGATCTAGAACCACTAAGGTAGTATGCAGTTGAATATGTTACATTATTGAGACATTCACCCCCCCTTCCTCCCCCTTTGACTTTAAAATACTTGAAAATTAGATAGACCTAAATTATTACTATTGTGAATAATTTTAAATATTAATATTTAATTCTTTGTTGTAAAATATATAATTTTACAATGATGAATTAAATTAACATTTATAAACAAAATGAGAGTCGTTCTCATCCACAACTATCAAAACCCTATCTCATCTTAGACCAAGAAAGACAGAGCAAACAAGTTCTCATTGTTTGAGCAAAGTATAAGACGAGCAAACAAGTCCTCCAATTTTTCAATCTCCACCTTCCATTTATTTAAGGAAGATCCCGATTGCGTAATCTTCCTCATGAGCTTGAGTAAATGGAATGTGAAGATTGAAAAAATTGGGAAGGAAAGTTCTGCTTTCTCTTCACTCGGTGTTATATTGTTACCTTGTTTTTACTTGTGACCGTATAACATCAGTGAAGAGTAAAACAGGCAATGTCACAAACATGGCTGTGATGTTTGAGATCCTTAGAGAGAAGAGGCTCTATCTTTCTTGATCAAAGATGGACGGATTTTGATAGCTGTGGGTGAGAAAGGTTCTCATCTTATTTATATTTTAAAATGTTAACCACCAACCACAATACCCTAAGGTGCATCTAAAGAATCCCACTACCACCATCACTACTACTACCACCACCACTACGTACTACCACCACCACTATTACCACTACTACCGCTACTACCACCACTACTACCACTACTATTACTAATACTACTACGTATACCACCACTATCACCACCACAAAATTAACAAAATAGAGAGGGTAGAGAGAGAGAGGGTTTACATTTATAATGAGCTGGAGTGGAAAATATCAAGTCTTTTTCATAAGCATTTGGCCCAAAGATTGAAACTTTGAAAGTAGATTTACTATTATAATTAATCAGAAAACAAGAAAATCCCCAACTCCAGTTTTTGTATCTTCTACAAACTGAAGTTGGGGATTTTCTTGTTTTCTGATTAATTACTAAATCTACTTTCAAAGTTTCAATCTTTGGACCTAATGCTTGTGCAAAAAACTTGAGATTTTCCACTCCAGCATAACCCCATAGTAGTGGTTGTACGTGATAGTAGTGGAGTTGGATTAAAAGACTTGAAAATTAGATATTTAGTAACTTATCTAATTGTTGCATATGTAACATGTAATGTTTACTAAATATGTAACATGTTATGTTTACTAAATATAACATGTTACATATTTGATTATGAGTACGGTTATTTATCGTTTTCTTTATAGTGGCATATGTTTTCTTCTATTCGTTAATATTACTAACATATGTTTTCTTCTATTCGTTAATATTACTAAATATGTAACAAACTAGGATACGTAAACCGTATCCTAATTTGTTTCATATAAGGTGCATCTAGGGTGCCAGGATTGATATCAGGCGCTCAAACGTAGGCGACATAATCACCGTCCGTGATGCCGTCAATCGCCCCAAAATGAGATCTAGAACTAGATGTTCCTAAACTATTTCATCCACAGTTTTCTTACTTATTTGTTTGTAACTGAAGCAAATAATACTAAGTTTACACCTTGTCTAATTCCTCCCATTAGTGTTACCTTTGAACAGAAATCATACTCCATTGAGTACTATGCTATGTTTGCCAAGGTTGGAGTCCACCACTACAACGGAAGTAAGTTAATTTGATGAGCCTAATTAGTTCTGTGTGATTGTTATTTTTGGTGAGATCATTAAGAGTCTAATTCACACTTCGATTCAAGATGCAATATGGTGAGATCATTAAGAGTCTTCTTTATGTACTTATGTTACTAGAAAAGCTCAAGTTTAACCTTTTTGCAAATGTCTATCAATGTGAAACTTAGACATTCATTTAGGGACGGAGGGAGTAACATAGTTGGTACATAACATTAAGTAAAAACTAAATAACTTTCACTTGGAGCATTAGGTATCAGTATTTTATAAGGTCAGATCTTTCTGGTCTCAGCCTTTAAATGTCAGCTTACGGTTCTAGTTCATCCTTAGAGGGTTACATACACATATGCAGATAAATCACATCATCTGGAATCTTAGAATCAAACAGAGCTAATCCAGTTCCAACTACTCAACCAAATAGATTGTATCACTTTACAATTTTTTAAGAAAAAAACACTGCCAAACTAAAATGGCTTCATATAACATAAACTCGTTAAAATCCAACATAGTTAGTTTTGAAGAATGTACCAACCGAAGTTGATTATAATGCATCATTAAGCCAATTAGATTATCAAGATTCATCAGCATAAGAACTGTCAAATAAATGAAATTTCCCAAGTAAGGAACAATTCCATAGAAATAGAACAAAACTAATGATAAGATCAATAGAAAGCCCCCAATATTGATAAGTAACTGCCTATCCCCCCCACACACACACACTACACACACTGGAAATCAGAATAACCAAAAATTAAAGAAATTGATGCAATTCTGACGATGGGATTTTAGAGAAAAATCATGGAAATCACCGAGACAGTCAACAAAATAAATAATTTAAGATCCATCCATCGTTAATTAATCAAAAACTTCTTTGAAAAATAAAATTTTCAGCCACTGCGATAATCAATCCGAAAAATAAAATCAGATCTACAATCATTTCACCACATATAAATAGATCCATTCATAACAGAAAACAGATAAACCACAACACACACTTAAGAGGGGGAATCGAAATACCTGGTTGAGTACAGAGAAGAGAGAGAAACACGGTGGAAGGAGGCGGACGGACGGACGGAGACGACGGCTAGCTCGAGACGGACGGTGGAGAGGTGGACGGACGGAGACGGCGGCAGCAGCTCGAACGGAGACGATGGAGAGGTGGACGGACGGCGGCGTGAGAGCTTCTTCTTCTTCTAGGTCGCAGTCGCAGAGAGATAGCGGGAAGAGAGAGAAAGCGGGAAGAGAGAGAGAGGGAAATGTGGCGTAATTGATTTCTGAATGATAAAATCAGTATTTATAATTTCCCCCAGCGACGGAATAATCCGCCGCTAAATATTAATTATAGCGGCGGAATTTAAATTCCGCCGCTATAATTAATATTTAGCGGCGGAATATTCCGTTGCTGATAAATCCGACGCTAACCTATACGTACGTTCACATGGATCGATGACGTGGCACGCTCACCGACGGAAATTTCCGCCGCTGATTTTAAACTCAGCGACGGAAATTTCCGCCGCTATTATTAATAAATATAATTGTTTTTATTATATTTTTGAAAAAATAAATAAATCATAAATATTTATTAATTTTAATTTAATAAATATCATTATTTTTATTTATATAAAATATGAAAGTTATTTTAAATTACTCTCAAAAAAATAAATATGAGTCAATAAATATTATTTTTGAAAAAATAAATAAATTCTAAACCCTAAACCTAATACCCTATATATACGTACACTATACACTATACATTATACCCTATACCCTATACCCTATACACTATACCCTATACACTATACCCTATACCCTATACAATATACCCTATATCCCTAAACCATATACCCTATACTCTATACACTATACAATATACACTATATACTATACCCTATACCCTATACACTATACCCTATACCCTATACACTATACACTATACCCTATACCCTATACCCTATACCCTATACACTATACCCTATACACTATATACTATACACTATACACTATACACTATACACTATACCCTATACCCTATACCCTATACCCTATACTCTATACACTATACAATATACACTATATACTATACCCTATACCCTATACCATATACCCTATACCCTATACCCTATACCCTATACCCTATACCCTATACACTATACACTATACCCTATACCCTATACACTATACACTATACCCTATATCATATACCCTATACCCTATACCCTATACAATATACAATATACACTATATACTATACCTTAGGGTTTAGGGTTTATAAGGGTTTAGGGTTTAGGGTTTAGGGTTTATTGTTTAGGGGTTAGGGTTTAGGGGTTAGGGTTTAGGGTTTAGGGGTTAGGGTTTAGGGTTTAGGGGTTAGGATTTAGGGTTTAGGGTTTAGGGTTTAGGGGTTAGGGGTTAGGGTTTAGGGTTTAGGGTTTAGGATTTAGGGTTTAGGGGTTAGGGTTTAGGGTTTAGGGGTTAGGGGTTAGGATTTAGGGTTTAGGGTTTAGGGTTAGTGTTTAGGGTTTAGGGTTTTTTTTTTTTTTTTAACCAGGACGACACCTGGAAGCTTTTATTAAATAGAGAAAAAAATACAATAATGAGCGGGTAGTAAAAAGCCCGACTCTAAACCCAACGTAATTAAATTACGAACAAAAGATACCCCAAATTGAAGCTGGCCAAATCCAAGACAGGATAGGCCAAGCGTGGCCCCAAAATGAAACCACCAAGCCGGCCACTAGCCCCATCTTCCAAGCCAGTGGCCCACCCCCAAGGCCTACAATTCCGGCCCAAAAACCAAATTGGAGCGGACGCTCCCACTAAATAGGAGCGGACGCTACTTTATTCCAGCAACTCCCATGCAAAATGTCACGACTCTTCCTCATTGAAACAACTCGTGCCCAGCCTGTTCCCTTTTGTCGCACGGTATACCAGACTATGCAACAGACATGCAGCAAAGAACATCACCCAAACACCAGCAACCCATTCATCAGCAAACCAACCACCATGAAGCCATTGACCATCAAATAAATTATGATTTCCAAAGCCTTACACCTAGAAAAACAGCCATTAAAACCCAGAAAATCTGCAGCAAACCTAACTCCATGCAACACCAAATTCTGTCCCAAATCAATCACGAACCACATAGCATCCGTAATTATCAAATGTCAAAGCCTCTATAACATCCCCCGGAAGATCTCTAGCAAGCAAATAAACCATATGATGATGATGAACATGTGCCACTGCCATTAGCCGATCAGCCACCCCATTTGCTTCCCGTAAAACATGTCGAATGCCAAATTCCCCCAGCAAATTCCCACATTCCCTAAGCTCATAAGAGTGTTGCCAGGGGCTGGAGAAGCGCCCTTTTAAAATCCCCACAGCCACCATAGAATCCGACTCTACAAGCACCGAACTGAAATGAAATTCCCGACATAAACTCAACCCATCCCGAAGGGCCAAAATCTCCGCCTTCATGTTGGTGCCCCTCCCATAATAATTGGAAAAAGCATGAATGAAACCACCCCTCCAATCTCGAATGATACCTCCTCCCGAGCACTCGCCATGCACCGATGATCCATCCGTGTTAAGAGTGTAATAATACTCCCTCGATGGCTCCCATCTCAATATTCTTTTCACTCTACGCCTCACCTCTATTACCCTTAATCCCAAACAATTCAGAATATGACGAGCTTCTTGAGTATGCTTCCCCTTGGGAGTCAGAAAAGAACACATATCCAACAAAGCCCGTTGAACTCCCTCATTGATAGCATCACACTCCATTTGTTTGCCTTCAAACACCATCTTACATCTCGCCTTCCACAACCCCCAGCAAACAAACATCATAGTCCCCATGCGAACCAAACCTATTTGAGTCCTTTTGGATTGACCCCTACACCAAATCTCCCACAACTGATGAAATCCCGTATATTGACTTCCAATCCCGAAGAAAGAAGACCAATGTTGCCATAAAGATAACGCCATATCCGAGTGAAGAAATAAATGGTCGAGAGTCTCCCTATGTCCGCCAGACAGACAGCATACACAACGACTCGGTATGTTGAAACCCCTCTCCTCCAATCTCGAATCAACAGGGAGGCCATTATGCATCAAGCGCCACCAAAAGCCACTAACCTTGGTAGGAATGTTCTTGTGCCAAATCTTAGCACCCCAATCCACCAAAGGACTCCGTAAACGATAATGATCCCACCAAGCTGCAGACTCAAAATTTTAAAATTTAACTCCCAACAAAGGGGAGGGGGTTTTTTTGCCCACTATTAAATTAATATACCTAGTTTCATTCTGCCAGGGTTCGAACACGAGACCTCCCGAAGGAAGTCGTAGGCTCTTACCAACTGAACTGGTGCTCCTTGGTAAAAAAATTTAACTCCCAATAAAGGGGAGGGGGTTTTTTTTTCCACTATTAAATTAATATACCTAGTTTCATTCTGCCAGGGTAGGGTTCGAAAACGAATTATAACAATAATTGGAAAAAGCATGAATGAAACCACCCCTCCAATCTCGAATGAAAATTGTTATGGATTTATAACACCTTTTTTTTTTTTTTGGCTTGCCCATCTCGAGTCAAGCCCCTATTTTTGTGTAAGTCAATTTTACTAACAAGTCCTTCAAATTCTCTGAAAATTCCCTTAAAATCCCCACCCCAGAGGCGCCTAATATTAATTAGGGAGGGATTCTACCACTCTAACAACTGGGGGGAGTCGAACCCAGGACCTCCGTGTTGGTGTCCCAGTGCTCTGGCCATCAAGTCAAGTCCTGATGGTTTTTTTTTGTAGCTAGTAGGATTTGAAACCTGATCATTAGTGATAAACTACAATAGCTTACCGACTAGGGTTTAGGGTTTAGGATTTAGGGTTTAGGGGTTAGGGGTTAGGGGTTTGGATTAAGGGTTTAGGGTTTAGGGTTTAGGGGTTAGGATTTAGGGTTTAGGGGTTAGGATTTAGAGTTTAGGGTTTAGGGTTTAGGGTTTAGGGTTTAGGGTTTAGGGTTTAGGGGTTAGGATTTAGGGTTTAGGGTTTAGGAGTTAGGGTTTAGGGTTTAGGGTTTAGGGTTTAGGATTTAGGGGTTAGGATTTAGGGTTTAGGGTTTAGGGTTAGTGTTTAGGGTTTAGGGTTTTTTTTTTTTTTAAAAACCAGGACGACACCTGGAAGCTTTTATTAAATAGAGAAAAAAATACAATAATGAGCGGGTAGTAAAAAGCCCGACTCTAAACCCAACGTAATTAAATTACGAACAAAAGATACCCCAAATTGAAGCTGGCCAAATCCAAGACAGGATAGGCCAAGCGTGGCCCCAAAATGAAACCACCAAGCCGGCCACTAGCCCCATCTTCCAAGCCAGTGGCCCACCCCCAAGGCCTACAATTCCGGCCCAAAAACCAAATTGGAGCGGACGCTCCCACTAAATAGGAGCGGACGCTACTTTATTCCAGCAACTCCCATGCAAAATGTCACGACTCTTCCTCATTGAAACAACTCGTGCCCAGCCTGTTCCCTTTTGTCGCACGGTATACCGTGACTATGCAGCAATGATTACACAGAACAAAGAACATCACCCAAACACCAGCAACCCATTCATCAGCAAACCAACCACCATGAAGCCATTGACCATCAAATAAATTATGATTTCCAAAGCCTTACACCTAGAAAAACAGCCATTAAAACCCAGAAAATCTGCAGCAAACCTAACTCCATGCAACACCAAATTCTGTCCCAAATCAATCACGAACCACATAGCATCCGTAATTATCAAATGTCAAAGCCTCTATAACATCCCCCGGAAGATCTCTAGCAAGCAAATAAACCATATGATGATGATGAACATGTGCCACTGCCATTAGCCGATCAGCCACCCCATTTGCTTCCCGTAAAACATGTCGAATGCCAAATTCCCCCAGCAAATTCCCACATTCCCTAAGCTCATAAGAGTGTTGCCAGGGGCTGGAGAAGCGCCCTTTTAAAATCCCCACAGCCACCATAGAATCCGACTCTACAAGCACCGAACTGAAATGAAATTCCCGACATAAACTCAACCCATCCCGAAGGGCCAAAATCTCCGCCTTCATGTTGGTGCCCCTCCCATAATAATTGGAAAAAGCATGAATGAAACCACCCCTCCAATCTCGAATGATACCTCCTCCCGAGCACTCGCCATGCACCGATGATCCATCCGTATTGAGAGTGTAATAATACCCTCGACGGCTCCCATCTCAATATTCTTTTCACTCTACGCCTCACCTCTATTACCCTTAATCCCAAACAATTCAGAATATGACGAGCTTCTTGAGTATGCTTCCCCTTGGGAGTCAGAAAAGAACACATATCCAACAAAGCCCGTTGAACTCCCTCATTGATAGCATCACACTCCATTTGTTTGCCTTCAAACACCATCTTACATCTCGCCTTCCACAACCCCCAGCAAACAAACATCATAGTCCCCATGCGAACCAAACCTATTTGAGTCCTTTTGGATTGACCCCTACACCAAATCTCCCACAACTGATGAAATCCCGTATATTGACTTCCAATCCCGAAGAAAGAAGACCAATGTTGCCATAAAGATAACGCCATATCCGAGTGAAGAAATAAATGGTCGAGAGTCTCCCTATGTCCGCCAGACAGACAGCATACACAACGACTCGGTATGTTGAAACCCCTCTCCTCCAATCTCGAATCAACAGGGAGGCCATTATGCATCAAGCGCCACCAAAAGCCACTAACCTTGGTAGGAATGTTCTTGTGCCAAATCTTAGCACCCCAATCCACCAAAGGACTCCGTAAACGATAATGATCCCACCAAGCTGCAGACTCAAAATTTTAAAATTTAACTCCCAACAAAGGGGAGGGGGTTTTTTTTTTGCCCACTATTAAATTAATATACCTAGTTTCATTCTGCCAGGGTTCGAACACGAGACCTCCCGAAGGAAGTCGTAGGCTCTTACCAACTGAACTGGTGCTCCTTGGTAAAAAAATTTAACTCCCAATAAAGGGGAGGGGGTTTTTTTTTCCACTATTAAATTAATATACCTAGTTTCATTCTGCCAGGGTAGGGTTCGAAAACGAATTATAACAATAATTGGAAAAAGCATGAATGAAACCACCCCTCCAATCTCGAATGAAAATTGTTATGGATTTATAACACCTTTTTTTTTTTTTTGGCTTGCCCATCTCGAGTCAAGCCCCTATTTTTGTGTAAGTCAATTTTACTAACAAGTCCTTCAAATTCTCTGAAAATTCCCTTAAAATCCCCACCCCAGAGGCGCCTAATATTAATTAGGGAGGATTCTACCACTCTAACAATCGGGGAGTCGAACCCAGACCTCCGTGTTGGTGTCCCAGTGCTCTGGCCATCAAGTCAAGTCCTGATGGTTTTTTTTTGTAGCTAGTAGGATTTGAAACCTGATCATTAGTGATAAACTACAATAGCTTACCGACTAGGGTTTAGGGTTTAGGATTTAGGGTTTAGGGGTTAGGGGTTAGGGGTTTGGATTAAGGGTTTAGGGTTTAGGGTTTAGGGGTTAGGATTTAGGGTTTAGGGGTTAGGATTTAGAGTTTAGGGTTTAGGGTTTAGGGTTTAGGGTTTAGGGGTTAGGATTTAGGGTTTAGGGTTTAGGAGTTAGGGTTTAGGGTTTAGGGTTTAGGGTTTAGGATTTAGGGGTTAGGATTTAGGGTTTAGGGTTTAGGATTTTTTTTTTTTTTTTTAAACCAGGACGACACCTGGAAATTTTATTAATGGAAATTAAAAAGAATACAAAATGAGTGGGAATATAACCCAACTCTATCTCCCAAAAATAAAACAATAAAATTAGCCCAGAATTAAAAACCAAAAACTCCCCAAATCAGCCCAACAACCAAACCTAGGCCCAATCCAGCACAGTGCAAGGGCGGCCACCCAAGACTGGCCGAGAAACAAGGGCGACCGCCCAAGATTTTTTTGGCACAAGCACGGGCGTGCAATGCCACAAGCACGGGCGTGCACATCAGAAAAAATGTCCAGCAGCTTGAAAAACCATGCATCAGCTGAAACCTTCACCAAATCCAACTGAAGGCACACCATTGTTGAACATTAAACAACCATACTTCAGCAGCAAATCAATAATCAATTGAAGCAAAGCCATTTCAGCATCACCAAACATATTAACATCACCGTGCATGTCATCATCTTCATCGTAAGCTTCATGCGTCGCCTGTTGTTTTCTGCGCATCTCATCTTCAATGTTGACATCGTGAAGGGTTGTCACCTCGCACTCATCAAGCTCCATATCTGTCATCTGCGATGAAGGCTTAGGAGGCAGAACACCCTCTAGGGCCTTGCATTGTTCAAAAGTCAAGGAATCTGGGAAGTCGACCGAGAAGTGGATGTATAATTTGCCCCTGTCATCACCCTTTCGCTTGAAATTTGGGTGCTCTTTCTATTGTAGTACAAAGACTATGTCTCCAGTAAGAGTGTCAGGAGCTTCATCGGCTTCTCCTGGGAATGTAATTTTCTGTCCATTTTGCATACCCTTCTCCATAACCACTTCCAAGACCTTCTTCTCCTGTACAACCTTTTCGCCCTTGCATTGTGGGCAGCGGTCCTTGTCATTGATAGTTTCTCCAGTACCCTTACAATGCAGGGGTTAGGGTTTAGGGGTTAGGGTTTATAAGGGTTTAGGGTTTAGGGGTTAGGGGTTAGGGTTTAGGATTAATTAGTGTATAGTGTATAGTGTATAGTATATAGTGTATAGGGTATAGGGTATAGGGTATAGGGTATAGGGTATAGTGTATAGTGTATAGTGTATAGTGTATAGGGTATAGTGTATAGTGTATAGGGTATAGGGTATATGATATAGTGTATAGGGTATAGTGTATAGGGTATAGTGTATAGTATATAGTGTATAGTGTATAGGGTATAGGGTATAGGGTATAGGGTATAGGGATATAGGGTATAGTGTATAGGGTATAGGGTATAGGGTATAGTGTATAGGGTATAGTGTATAGGGTATAGGGTATAGGGTATAAGATATAGGGTATAGGGTATAGTGTATAGTGTATAGGGTATAGGGTATAGTGTATAGTGTATAGGGTATAGGGTATAGGGTATAGTGTATAGTGTATAGGGTATAGGGTATAGTGTATAGTGTATAGGGTATAGGGTATAGGGTATAGTGTATAGGGTATAGGGTATAGGGTATAGGGATATAGGGTATAATGTATAGGGTATAGGGTATAGTGTATAGGGTATAGTGTATAGGGTATAGGGTATAGGGTATAGTGTATAGTGTATAGGGTATAGGGTATAGGGTATAGGGTATAGGGTATAGTGTATAGGGTATATGGTATAGGGTATATGGTATAGTGTATAGGGTATAGGGTATATGGTATAGTGTATACACTATACACTATACACTATACCCTATACACTATACACTATACGCTATATACTATACATTATACCCTATACCCTATACCCTATACACTATACACTATACCCTATACACTATACACTATACACTATACCCTATACCCTATACACTATACCCTATACACTATACCCTATACCCTATACACTATACCCTATATCCTATACCCAACGTAATTAAATTACGAACAAAAGATACCCCAAATTGAAGCTGGCCAAATCCAAGACAGGATAGGCCAAGCGTGGCCCCAAAATGAAACCACCAAGCCGGCCACTAGCCCCATCTTCCAAGCCAGTGGCCCACCCCCAAGGCCTACAATTCCGGCCCAAAAACCAAATTGGAGCGGACGCTCCCACTAAATAGGAGCGGACGCTCCTTTATTCCAGCAACTCCCATGCAAAATGCCACGACTCTTCCTCATTGAAACAACTCGTGCCCAGCCTGTTCCCTTTTGTCGCACGGTATACCAGACTATGCAACAGATTACAGACAACAGCAACATCACCCAAACACCAGCAACCCATTCATCAGCAAACCAACCACCATGAAGCCATTGACCATCAAATAAATTATGATTTCCAAAGCCTTACACCTAGAAAAACAGCCATTAAAACCCAGAAAATCTGCAGCAAACCTAACTCCATGCAACACCAAATTCTGTCCCAAATCAATCACGAACCACATAGCATCCGTAATTATCAAATGTCAAAGCCTCTATAACATCCCCCGGAAGATCTCTAGCAAGCAAATAAACCATATGATGAAGATGAACATGTGCCACTGCCGCTAGCCGATCAGCCACCCCATTTGCTTCCCGTAAAACATGTCGAATGCCAAATTCCCCTAGTAAATTCCCACATTCCCTAAGCTCATAAGAGTGTTGCCAGGGGATGGAGAAGCGCCCTTTTAAAATCCCCATAGCCACCATAGAATCCGACTCTACAAGCACCGAACTGAAATGAAATTCCTGACATAATCTCAACCCATCCCGAAGGGCCAAAATCTCCGCCTTCATGTTGGTGCCCCTCCCATAATAATTGGAAAAAGCATGAATGAAACCACCCCTCCAATCTCGAATGATACCTCCTCCCGAGCACTCGCCATGCACCGTTGATCCATCCGTGTTAAGAGTGTAATAATACTCCCTCGATGGCTCCCATCTCAATATTCTTTTCACTCTACGCCTCACCTCTATTACCCTTAATCCCAAACAATTCAGAATATGACGAGCTTCTTGAGTATGCTTCCCCTTGGGAGTCAGAAAAGAACACATATCCAACAAAGCCCGTTGAACTCCCTCATTGATAGCATCACACTCCATTTGTTTTCCTTCAAACACCATCTTACATCTCGCCTTCCACAACCCCCAGCAAATAAACATCATAGTCCCCATGCGAACCAAACCTATTTGAGTCCTTTTGGATTGACCCCTACACCAAATCTCCCACAACTGATGAAATCTCGTATATTGACTTCCAATCCCGAAGAAAGAAGACCAATGTTGCCATAAAGATAACGCCATATCCGAGTGAAGAAATAAATGGTCGAGAGTCTCCCTATGTCCGCTAGACAGACATTATACACAACGACTCGGTATGTTGAAACCCCTCTCCTCCAATCTCGAATCAACAGGGAGGCCATTATGCATCAAACGCCACCAAAAGCCACTAACCTTGGTAGGAATGTTCTTGTGCCAAATCTTAGCACCCCAATCCACCAAAGGACTCCGTAAACGATAATGATCCCACCAAGCTGCAGACTCAAAATTTTAAAATTTAACTCCCAACAAAGGGGAGGGGGTTTTTTTTGCCCACTATTAAATTAATATACCTAGTTTCATTCTGCCAGGGTTCGAACACGAGACCTCCCGAAGGAAGTCGTAGGCTCTTACCAACTGAACTGGTGCTCCTTGGTAAAAAAATTTAACTCCCAATAAAGGGGAGGGGGTTTTTTTTCCCACTATTAAATTAATATACCTAGTTTCATTCTGCCAGGGTAGGGTTCGAAAACGAATTATAACTTAAGTGAACAAGGTGGGATTCGAACACAATAATTGGAAAAAGCATGAATGAAACCACCCCTCCAATCTCGAATGAAAATTGTTATGGGTTTATAACACCTTTTTTTTTTGGCTTGCCCATCTCGAGTCAAGCCCCTATTTTTGTGTAAGTCAATTTTACTAACAAGTCCTTCAAATTCTCTGAAAATTCCCTTAAAATCCCCACCCCAGAGGCGCCTAATATTAATTAGGGAGGGATTCTACCACTCTAACAACTGGGGGGAGTCGAACCCAGGACCTCCGTGTTGGTGTCCCAGTGCTCTGGCCATCAAGTCAAGTCCTGATGGTTTTTTTTTGTAGCTAGTAGGATTTGAAACCTGATCATTAGTGATAAACTACAACAGCTTACCGACTAGGGTTTAGGGTTTAGGATTTAGGGTTTAGGGGTTAGGGGTTTGGATTTAGGGTTTAGGGTTTAGGGTTTAGGGGTTAGGATTTAGGGTTTAGGGGTTAGGGGTTAGGATTTAGGGTTTAGGGTTTAGGGTTTAGGGTTTAGGGTTTAGGGGTTAGGGATTAGGGTTTAGGGGTTAGGAGTTAGGGTTTTTTTTTTTTTTTTTTTTGGAAGAACCAGGACAACACCTGGGAGCATTTATTGATGAAAGAAAAGATTACATCAGAGAGTGGTAAATAAAATACCTAACTCTAAAACCACCATAAATATAAGATAATACAACCTATCCCAAAGATGACCTAACAAAGATGAATAGGGTTTAGGGGTTAGAGATTAGGGGTTAGGATTTAGGGTTTAGGGTTTAGGGTTTAGGAGTTAGGGTTTAGGGTTTAGGGTTTAGGATTTAGGATTTAGGGTTTAGGGTTTAGGGGTTAGGGGTTAGGGTTTAGGGGTTAGGGGTTAGGGTTTAGGGTTTAGGGTTTAGGGGTTAGGGTTTAGTGGTTAGGTTTTTTTTTTTTTTTAAATAGAAACAATGACCATATATATAAGAATTGCAAGGGTTCTTGGAGCTATTCCCAAATTGGTAAATTGCATACAATTTTAAATTTTTTATCCAAAATAAAACAAAAACAAGATTAGTCCAAAACTAGGAACTAACCAACTATTAGACAACACTCTGGAGATTATTGTCTCATAAGTCATAACTAAGATATCCAGAAAACAAAGACCCACATCATTACTGCTGAGCACACTGCACTCTCTGGCCCCCACCACCGTGCATGTCATCATCTTCATCGTAAGCTTCATGCGCCGCCTGTTGTTTTCTGCGCATCTCATCTTCAATGTTGACATCGTGAAGGGTTGTCTCCTCGCACTCATCAAGCTCTATATCTGTCATCCGCGATGAAGGCTTAGGGAGGCAAAGACACCCTCTAGGGCCTTGCATTGTTCGGAAGTCAAGGAACTGCGGGAAGCTCGACCGAGAAGTGGATGTATAATTTGCCCTGTCATCACCCTTTCGCTTGAACTTTGGGTGCTCTTTACGTTGTAGTACAAAGACTATGTCTCCGATAAGAGTGTCGGGAGCTTCATCGGCTTCTCACCCGGGAATGTAATTTTCTGTCCATTTTGCATACCCTTCTCCACAACCACTTCCAAGACCTTCTTCTCCTGTACAACCTTTTCGCCCTTGCATTGTGGGCAGCGGTCCTTGTCATTGATAGTTTCTCCAGTACCCTTACATTGCAGGGGTTAGGGTTTAGGGGTTAGGGTTTATAAGGGTTTAGGGTTTAGGGGTTAGGGGTTAGGGTTTAGGATTAATTAGTGTATAGTGTATAGTGTATAGTGTATAGGGTATAGGGTATAGGGTATAGGGTATAGGGTATAGGGTATAGTGTATAGTGTATAGTGTATAGTGTATAGGGTATAGTGTATAGTGTATAGGGTATAGGGTATATGGTATAGGGTATATGGTATAATGT
The DNA here is from genome assembly GCA_022495995.1 of Adenophora triphylla var. japonica. NCBI lineage: Eukaryota > Viridiplantae > Streptophyta > Magnoliopsida > Asterales > Campanulaceae > Adenophora > Adenophora triphylla. Next base: position 76,996 of record JAFEMH010003868.1, read on the forward strand.
ATAGGGTATAGTGTATAGGGTATAGTGTATAGTATATAGTGTATAGTGTATAGGGTATAGGGTATAGGGTATAGGGATATAGGGTATAGTGTATAGGGTATAGGGTATAGTGTATAGGGTATAGTGTATAGGGTATAGGGTATAGGGTATAGTGTATAGTGTATAGTGTATAGTGTATAGGGTATAGGGTATAGTGTATAGTGTATAGGGTATAGGGTATAGGGTATAGGGTATAGTGTATAGTGTATAGGGTATAGGGTATATGGTATAGTGTATAGTGTTTAGGGTATAGTGTATAGGGTATAGTGTATAGTGTATAGGGTATAGGGTATAGGGTATAGTGTATAGGGTATAGGGTATAGGGTATAGGGATATAGGGTATAGTGTATAGGGTATAAGGTATAGTGTATAGGGTATAGTGTATAGGGTATAGGGTATAGGGTATAGTGTATAGGGTATAGGGTATTGGGTATAGGTTATAGGGTATAGTGTATAGGGTATAGGGTATAGGGTATATGGTATAGTGTATAGGGTATAGGGTATATGGTATAGTGTATACACTATACACTATACACTATACCCTATACACTATACACTATACGATATACACTATACACTATACCCTATACACTATACACTATACACTATACACTATACACTATACACTATGCCCTATACCCTATACCCTATACACTATACCCTATACCCTATACACTATACCCTATATCCTATACCCTATAGGGTATAGGGTATAGGGTATATGGTATAGGGTATATGGTATAGTGTATAGGGTATAGGGTATAGGGTATAGTGTATAGGGTATAGGGTATAGGGTATAGGGTATCGGGTATAGGGTATAGGGTATTTGGTATAGGGTATAGGGTATATGGTATAGTGTATAGGGTATAGGGTATAGGGTATCGGGTATAGTGTATAGGGTTACGTATACGGTATAGGGTATCGGGTATAGGGTATAGGGTATAGGGTATAGGGTATAGGGTATAGGGTATATGGTATAGTGTATAGGGTATAGGGTATATGGTATAGTGTATAGGGTATAGGGTATAGTGTATTTATTGACTCATATTTATTTTTTTAGTGTAATTTAAAATAATTTTCATGTTTTAAATAATTATAAAGAATGATATTTATTAAATTAAAATTAATAAATATTTATGTGGTATTTATTTTTTCAAAAATAATATTTATTGACTCATATTTATTTTTTTGAGAGTAATTTAAAATAACTTTCATATTTTACATAAATAAAAATAATGATATTTATTAAATTAAAATTAATAAATATTTATGATTTATTTATTTTTTTCAAAAATATCAAAAATATTTTTGATACTTTAATGTTTTTTAGTTTGTTATTTTGTTAATTAGTTCTAAAAATAAACAAAAATTACATTTTCATATCAGCAACGGAATATTTACGTCGCTGAAAAATAAAAAATATTAAATTATCAGCGGCGGAAATATTCCGTCGGTGTTTAATTAAAAAAAACATTTAATTTCACCGTCGGAATATTTCCGACGCTGATAAATTAAAAAAAATTAATTATTCAGCGGCGAAAATATTCCGTCGGTGTAATATTCCAAAAAAAAAAAAATTTAATTTCACCGTCGAAATATTTCCGACGCTGATAACTAGAAAAATAAAGAAATGATATATTTTCACCGGCGGAATAATTCCGTCGCTGATAAAGATTTAGCGGCGGAATATTCCGTCGGTAAATCAACCGCGAAAATAGTGGCGGTAATTAAACGAATATTCGAGGAATATTCGTTTTAGCGGCGAAATTTAGCGGCGGAATTAAATTCCGTCGCTAAATTTGACGCCAAAATAATTCCGACGCTAAAGCATATATTCCGCCGCTATTTAGCGACGGAATGAATCCGTCGCTGATAATTTCGTCGCTAAAACACCTGTTTCTGGTAGTGCATTTACTGTTTCTAAACGATAACGTCGTTGCTGTTCCAGCTCGCGTTGGCGACGAAATCCAGTGAAGAAGGTGGAGGGAGAGAAGGCGGGGAGGTCGCCGGAGGGGAAGGGGAAGGGTCGCCGGAGTAAAGAATCACCAACCTGTACCGGTGATCCATTTTCAGTAGTCCGCAGAATGATATTATTTTTGGAATCCTTGATTAGCTTGCCGAGCTGCTAAGAACTAAGCCCATGCAATTCTTTCACTGCCAAAACCAAATTGACGACATGTACACAAAAAATAAAGCAAAATTGAGAAATAATACTTTTTTTTTTTTTTTTTTTTTTTTTTTAAGAAGGGAAAAACATTTAATCAATATAAGAAATTTAATGATACTATTCATTAAAGAAACGATGCTATGATAGCTTCTTTTCTGTTTTTGTTTGTCTTTCTATATAGGAGTATTTTGTTTCTTTTCTTTGATACGTAGAAAAAAGAAAGGCTACCTTTACTCACAACATAATTAACCAAAACTTCAAGGTTACGGACTTTTCACCGTCAAATATAACAAAATTAATACTAAATTAATTAAAATTGTAGAAAGTTAGAAAACAAAAAGATCATCCTTCAAATCATATGAATTAGTAATTAAATACTTGAACTTCTTACAGTGAAAATTTAAGCTGCCATTTACTGTTTCAAAAAGATAACATCGTCGCCGTTCTAGCTCGTGTCGACGACGAAATCCAGTGAAGAATGTGGAGGGAGAGACGGCGGGGAGGTCGCCGGAGGGGAAGGGGAAGGGTCGCCGGAAGGGGTGGTAGCCGGCGATGGGAGGCGAGAGATCGCCGAAAATGAAGAAGAGAAAGACAGAAAGTAGAGAGAAATTAGAGAGAGAGAGAGAGAGAGTGTGTGTGTGTGTGTGTGTGTCTGTGTGTCGTCCTGTGTGGATGAGAAGGTGTGTTGGTAAGGAAAGACTAGATGGAATTTTGATTATGATGCCGGACTAGTCGGTTAAATTTCAAAATACTTGTCTAAATTGATCTTTTAACTTAGGATGAAGGACCCAGCGGTAATTTTCCCTTGACATTTATCAACGAGCCTCTTCTTTGAGTACTCACCGATATATTTTCAAGAAGTGTGTTTATGTACTTGCAATTTGTTAAAATTACAATCTAAATATTGTTATGTTCAGAATTGACATGTTTTCTAACAAACTAAATAAAAATCCATCCGCCCTAAAATATACTCCCTCCGCCCCACAATAATATATAAAATTTCTATTTTGGGCGTCCCACAATAATATATAACTTTCCCAAAATGGAAAGGAATCTTTACTATTCCCTCCACTCATTCTCTCTCCTACATTATTTTAATACTCACATCACCATTATAATTTACTATTATCTCCACTCATTCTCTCTCCCATTTTATTTTCACACTCACAACACTTTCAATATAATACTTCCTCCTTAATTTCCGTGCATTGGCAAAAGTCTATATTAATATGGGACGGAGGGAGTATATCTTCTAAAAAAATAGTTATAACACTTCGTAAAGGTTTAGGTTAAGATATTGACGAGATTTGTCAATATCCTTTCCATGTTGATAATGTAAATTAGTTAGGATAATATTTTCTTAACATAATTATAGGGATTTGATAGGATTTGGTAGATATAGACTTCTTGGTAGGCAAGACTCTCACAATGTATATAACATGTACACGGCATTTGTAAAGAGCAAGGAAAATAATTTGTTCAAATTTCTCCTTCGCATAACTCTCAGTTTCAACTTGGTATCAGAGCCGAGCCGATTCAACCATGACGAACACGAATATTAGTGGTGAGAAGAAAGCCATGGATGAGAGGCGCTCACCCTATTTTCTGTCGACAAGTGACAACCCGGGGTAAATTATCACCCACGTTCAACTTAAGGGTGATAATTATGAAGAATGGGCTCGTGTTTTTAAGGGATCATTGCGTGCTAAGACGAAGCATGGATTTATTGATGGGACGATCGAGATGCCGAAAGAGGAGGACGAGATCGACCAATGGATGACTGTCAACTCAATGGTGGTTTCATGGATCTTCAATATCATTGAACCATCATTGAGATCCACCGTGACATATACGGAGGAGGCAAAGACTTTGTGGGATGATTTCAAGGAGAGATTTTTCGTGGGTAATGGACCACGGACTCAACAAATCAAGGCGGATTTAGCTAATTGTAGGCAAGAGAAGGACGAAAGTGTGGCCATGTATTATGGCCAGATCAAGAAGCTGTGGGATGATCTCAATGATTTTGAGCCATTGCCCATCTGTTTGTGTAATGGATGCAGATGCAATCTCGAAGCCACGGTGACCAAACGACGTGAGGATGAACGAGTACATCAGTTTGTTATGGGACTAGAAACACCGAAGTTTAAAAACGTGAAGTCTTCCATACTGAACACAGAACCGTTGCCTAACGTTAATAAAGCATACTCCATGGTTGTTAGGGAAGAAAGAGTACGCAGCAGTGGGCGTGCTGATTATCCTGCACCTGTTAGTTTTTCTGCTCAGACAGTTGGAGGAACAACTGGTCACACAAGTGTCGACACATATGATTCAGGGGGGGGGAAAGAAAAGGTGGAAACAATATTGTTTGTTCTAACTGTAAAAAGAAAGAACACGGTGTGGAATCGTACTACAAGCTAGTGGGCTACCCAGAATGGTGGGGAGAGCAGCGTATGAGGAACACCAAAGGGAGAAGTGGAGGACAATTCTCTTCAGCGGGAAAGGATCAAAGAAGGTTCAGCACAAAGGCTAACACAACACAGTTTGATGATGCAGATCAGGCTCGTGCCTTGGAATTTACAGCAGAGCAGTGGAGTCACTTCCAGAATTATGTGCAGACACAAGTGCAGTCAACTGGCCGCACAACTGACTGCACAACTGAACATCTGAACGGTAAGATGAATAATGACCCTTAGCTTGTCAATAGTGGGGCCAATCGACACATGACAGGGAACATCTCTCTGCTTAAACGTATTCATCATATTGAGGCTAACCATATAGGTTTGCCTAATGGAAAAAATGTCGTGGCCACGAAAGAAGGTGACGTTTACATAGGAAAAGGATTGGTTTTGAAAAATGTTCTCTATGCTTCGACTTTTAATTGCAATTTTCTATCTGTCTCTCAGCTGCTTAATGATTCAAATGCTTTAGTGAACTTTTTTGACAAACAATGTGTGATACAGGATCGGGCCTCGAAGATGCTGATTGGTGCGGGTGAACTGATTGAGGGGCTGTACTATCTGAGAAGATCATCACAAGTTTGCAGTGTCAAGGAATCCGGAAGCTACCAATTGTGGCATCAACGTCTTGGACATCCATCAAGTAAAGTAGTTGGTTTATTGCCTTTTATTACTCGTAGTAGCATTAATAAGGACGTGTGTGGGGTTTGTTATCAAGCTAAACAGAGTAGAGACAAGTTTTTATCAAGTGATAATAACTCTATTGAGGTTTTTGATTTAATTCATTGTGCCATATGGGGTAGCTATCGTAAGCCTGCTATGAGTGGTGCAAATTATTTTTTTGACCATTGTGGATGATTGCTCTCAGGCTGTATGGGTTTACTAATTCATCACAAGAGTGATGTTCCTCAAATTTTGAAAAACTTCTTTGCCATGGTTGAAAGACAGTTTAATAAGCATGTTAAGAAGCTTAGGAGTGATAATGGCCATGAGTTTATGTGTTTAACAAAATATTTTCTTGAACATGGTATTGAACATCATACTACTTGTATTCGCACGTCACAACAAAATGGGAGGGTTAAACGTAAACATCGTCACCTCTTGAATGTGTCTCGTGCCTTGATGTTTCAAGCCAAATTGCTTGTAAAGTTTTGGGGGTGAGTGTGTTTCGACTGTCGGTTACTTAATAAATCGAACACCCTCGAAACTATTACATGGAAAAACCCCCTATGAAATTAATTTTTGGGAAACCACCTTCCTACCAAAATATCAAAGTTTTTGGGTCTTTGGGTTACGTGCACTATTCTAGGAGGGACAATGATATGTTTGCCGGTCGTAGTAGAAAATGTGTTTTCTTGGGATATCCCTATGGGAAAAAGGGATGGTTGGTATATGATCTTGATGAATACAAGACACTTGTCTCTAGAGATTTTGTTTTTGTTGAGAAAGAGTTTCCTTTTGCTAGCATGAGAACTGGTTCAGAAGAAGAATACACGGATTCGGATATATTTCTCTATCTTGTGTTTGATATGGACACTTGTGAGGAAGACAATATTGGTGTAACTACAAGGGTGCCTGGACAGTTGATAAAACAGTTGATCGAACAAGTGGCTGAACAACTGGCAATCAATGATATGACTGACGTTGTGTCTGAACAACTAATCGCATAAGTGGTTGCACAATCAGTTGATCAGTTTATTGAAAATGTTGTTCAGCCTGTAGATAATGATATTTTGGGTCGAGGACAGCCCGTTAGGGTTCCTTCCACAAAGTATTCATCGACAGAATATGTGTTAATTGCTAAAGTCAGCCCCCCATCATGTTCACCTTCCCAATAGAAATCTTCAGGTACTCGTTATCCTTTGTCACATTTTGTTAACTGCACTAAATTTTCTTTGGCACATCGTTGTTTTTTGGCTGCCATTAACTCAGGTGTTGAGCCGAAGCATTTTGGTGAGGCGGTCAAATCTCCTAAATGGTGTGAGCCTATGAATAAAGAGCTTGATGCTCTTGATCAGAATGGTATATGGGAATTGGTAGATGCTCCTGTTGGCAAGAATGTGATTGGCAACAAATGGGTTTACAAGATCAAATACAACATAGATGGGTCAGTTGAACGATACAAGGCATGGTTGGTGATCTTGGGAAACCATCAGGTTAAAGGAGTGGACTTCAAGGAGACTTTTGTACCCACAATAAAGATGGTTACATTACGAGTTTTTCTCTCTATTGCTGCAGTTCGAGGGTGGAAGCTTCATCAAATGGACGTCCACAACGCTTTTCTACATGGGGATCTAAGTGATGACTTGTATATGAAGGTTCCCATGGGACATCCAGCTTCATCTTTTGGCAAAGTTTGCAAACTGAAGAAATCATTTTATGGCTTACGACAAGCTCCTCGTTGTTGGTTTGCAAAGCTTTCTATGGCACTAAAGGAGTACGGGTTTACTCAATCATGTTCAGATTACTCTCTCTTTTCTCTTCAGACTTCCGCTGTTGAAATTCATGTGCTTGTGTATGTTGATGACTTGGTTATTGGAGGCAATGATTCGATTGCAATTTGTCGTTTCAAATCCTACCTCAGTCGTTGCTTTCATATGAAAGATCTTAGCCGTCTCAAGTATTTCTTTTCTCCCATTAGTCTGAATATTCAATTTTTTATCAATTTGGGCCTAGACTAAAACATCGTAAGATTTTTGATGATAAATTTGCAATTTGCACGTGATGATAAATGTCGACTTTGTATTCCGTAAACACCTTCAAAATACTTTTATGTGCCAATGATATATTTTAATGTATAAATCAATTTTTATAGATTCTTGAAAAAAATTATATTATTACATTTTCAAACAGGATAAATGTGTTAAGGAAATAGATATCTCCTAATTCTTTGTATATCTAGTTTCTTTATTCTCTTGTATTTAGTTTCCTAATTGTACAAAGTACAATATGAGTAGGACTATGACTCTTGTGCTCTTGTATATATATACTCTATTATCAATACAAAAGAAACTAAGGATTTCAAACTCCAAATTATTGGTCTTCTATTTTTTTAAGATGGTATCAGAGCGGTCCTTACACGTGCACTACTAGAAACTGTGTCTTTAGCGACGGAATTACCACCGACGGAATTCTTCTGTCACTATATAGCGACGGAAATGATGCAAGCAATAGCGACGGAATAAATTTGGCGTCAATATTACCGACGGAATTTGATTCCGCTACTGATTTTCGTCGCTAAAAATGAATATTCGTCGAATATTCGTTTCAATACCGCCACTGATTTGGCGCCGAGATTACCGACGGAATTTTCCGTCGCTATTTAATTTCCAGCGGTGGAATTAATTCGTCGGTGGTAATTAAATATTTTTTTAATTTTTTTAAATTAGCCACCGACGGAATAATTCTGTCGGTGTAAAATTAATTTTGTTTTTTATTTTTTTTAATTCAGCAGCGACGGAATAATTCCGTCGGTGATTATATCATTTAATTTTTAATTCTTTTAATTAATCAGCGACGGAATAATTCTGTCGGTGATTATATCATTTAATTTTTAATTCTTTTTAATTATTCAGCGACGAAATAATTCCGTCGTTGTAAAATTAATTTTGTTTTTTATTTTTTTTAATTCAGCAGCTGTAAGTACCACAATCTGGATCACCCCCTTTCAAACACACGGGAAACACCGCAGACTCATCAACGCAGTCTCGACGACCTCTGGCACTCAAAACCCTCTCAAAACTCCCAGCCAAACCAAGGGAGGAGCCTTTCTAGGACAAAAAGGGACAAAAGGACCTTTTGGGAATTTTCAGGAAATTAGAAAAGCAATAATGGTCCGTACGGACCTCTTTGCTTTAATAATTACTGAATCCTCTTAAAGTCCACAATATTCCCTCAAATCCCGGGGAAAATGATTACCCCCCTGCAGAGTTGGTCCGTACGGACCTCTTTGCATGTCAACTTGGTCCGTACGGACCTTATTGCACAGGGAACATCATAATTGCAAATATTCCTCCATCATCACAGATTCCCTCAAATCGAGGAAAACCAAAAGTCTCGGATTACTGAGGAAGTCCGTACGGACCTCTTTGCACCAAATCTGGCACTATAAATAGAGGGCTCCCCCTCCTCATTTTGACACACCTCCCACTTCTCTCTTCCTCCCTAGGCCTTCTGGCTTCCCCTCTAAGTCCTTCCGAGGCATTCCCGGCCCCTTTCGGATCCTTCCGAGGCCTTCCGAGCCCCCTCGTGGTGCTCCGAAGCCTCCTCGAGCGCTCCCGCGACGCTCCCGCGCTGCCCCGAGGCACTCTCGAGGTACTCTGAGGCCCCTCCTCCGAGGCCTTGCCTGGTCTTTCCACGGTGTCCCGGCTCTTTCCGAGTCAAATCGGTGATCCCAAATCACGCCGAACCTCTGCCCGAATCCAGCCAACAATTCCAACGCACGCCGAACCTCTGCCCGAGTGATCCCGACAATCCCCACGCACGCCGAACCTCTGCCCAAACGCAGCCTGCAACCTCAACTCACGCCGAAACTCTGTCCGCAGACAACCGGTCCCTTCCTGAAGCAATCCCGATCCGTACCGGAACGCTACTCCGACCTCAAACACTATTCCCCAGCGGAAGACAGACACGAACCAACATTGGTAAGGCTTCCTTCCATTACTATTTCAATACATTTCAATACATATCATACAATGTAGACATCCGATACAGCATGCATTTTTAAAAAGCACACACACACACACACACAACATTTAAAGGATATTAGGGGTATCCGAAAGACTCGTTTTTACGAGGCGACTCGGGTGAGCTCTAATATTCTAATATTCTCTTCCCGAGGAGTCATCTGACCTCCGAACTCAAAATCTCATCACACAAAAACAGTTTAAGTTTATCTTTAAACTGATGCCCTTTTTCAATGTTTTGGGCTTAATAAAAACGGCGTGGCGACTCTACAAACGCGAAAACAAACGGCGAGACACCTCCAACCTGAAAAACGCTGCAAAGCGGGAAATGCCAGATGCCGGGGCGCGAACGCGCTGCCTCTCGGATCCGGGTAATTTCAGTTGGCGACTCTGCTGGGGACTTTTTGTTTTATAATCTTTTTAAACAAAACAAAAGATTTTTAAAACGATGATGAGGGTCAAACTTTCATTTTACCCCTTTCTTTAACTGTTGTGTGTGTGTGCACGTGCTTCGTTTTTATTTTACAAAAAATAAAAATACAAAAAAATGCATCAACATACATCTCCGTGCATACATTTAAAATTCTTCAAAAACTTCGTTTTACTCGTAAAAAAGAATTTTAGAGACCGCACACTACTCGCACCGTCGCCTCGGTTACACCGCACACTACTCACACTGCTTTGCCTCGGTTACACCGCACGCTACGCGCACTGCTGCCTCGGATACACTGCACACTACAACCTTCAACCCGGAGTGGTCTCAGTTGCAGTCCGTTTGGTCTTCCTAGGCCTCTTGGACGCGCACGGATCATTCCAAACATCCCATCCTAGCCAAGCGTCAACCCCGCACGTTTGAGTCTTGAGTCACACTCGTCCGGACTCGGTTGGTTTTTACCCGGTCCGTGTCATACATCCCGGATACATATACCATGCCGGCCATTTTTCTCGAGTCAAGGCTCGGAACTCAAGATCCCTTGCGCAAGCAAAGCGATGAAAGGTCATGCTAAAATCTTGACCTCGATCTTGATTTCCGGCTACACCTGCACGATGTTCCGTCCCGATATACATCCATGCTCACATGACACCATGTCATCACGCCTTTGATACGTCGGCCATGACAATATGACCAGACCAACGCCTAACGTCACAGATCCCTTGCGCAAGCAAGGTAAAGAGAGGTCATGCCGAACTCTTGACCTGATCTTGACTCAGTGGCCGGCTCGGTTCACTATTCACATGGCTAACGCATCACAACGAACATGACAGGCTCGGTCCTTAGGTTCGATTTTTCTTTTAGGCCGGTGGAAACCGCTTGCACTATAGGACCCTCGCCCTGGGGGCCGCCCACCCCGGGATGTCGAAATACGGGTGCAAAACGAGGGGCTTATAGCCGCACGTATGGTCTCCACGACCCGGGATCTAGCATAGTTGCGAAAAGAAGAGCAATCTTTTCCAACCTACCTAGGATTACGAGAAAACATGTTTTAAGTAAATTAAAACAACAAAAAAAAAATCAAAAAATAAAAGAAACGGAAACCGCATGCCACGTGAGCTTTCCCCCTTTTATCCCGTGAGGTCTTTCCTCTGTCTAAACTTTGCCCGTCACCCCCTCCAGCGAACCGAGAGTGGTTGAGAATACCTGGAAGCCGCCTTTTCAGTATCGAGGTCCCAAGGTCCGATAGCCCTTCCAGTTCAACGGTCTGCACCGTCCGCTACTCCCCATGACGGATCAATGTATAACAGTGAGGGAAACGGAACCCCGCCACTAAGGAACCTCCGTGACAATGGAGGAGGTGCTGCGAGCCTTCGAAACCATCAAGAAGCGCCAAGAGGAACAAAGCAAGCTCGGATCGTAGACACCTTGCGTCTTCGAGGAACAAGCTGCAGCCTCCCAACCCGACGGAACCTTTGTTCTCATGAGGACGAAGACATACCGGCTCCCCCGGTTTCTCAAAGCTATCGGCGGGTCCCGCCTCCGCCAAGCTACGAGATCCCGGCACGCAAAGCGGCTCTCGCTCAAAGCTCCTCAGGGCGTCGGTCAGCGGCTCCGACATGTCGCCTCAACACAGTCGGTTTCCCGCTCTGCACATCAAGCTCGGTACCAACAGCACACATACGTGCTCGCTCCGCCTGGATCCCAATGCATCTCGGTATCCCCAGATTCAATCCTATGCCTCTATACGAGCCTCGCAACCACAACCAAAAGTCCCCATGCTTACCGGGGACGGGCATCCCGAGCGGATATCCCGACATCTCAAGTTTGCCACCCTTAGTCCGCCAATTGGGGCTAACGAATCATTTCCCAGGTTCCCAAACACGACCCTTAGCGGACCCGGCAATCACGCCTCAACTTCAACACCCCCGGTATGGGTTGGTATACACTCAACTACCTCCCCAAGACTCCCGAATGGCGATCCCATCGCCCAATCCACCCCTATCTTCGGTTTCCGTCCCCGAAAACGGTAACCCACCTCGAGAACTCGATCCTCACATGGCTTGGCCGATCGAACAAATGAAAGACATGCAAGGCAAGCTAGCTAGTTCTCGGAAGGACTCCCTCCGCCCTGCGATCCGAACAAAGTGGTCCCTCTCCCTCCAAAGTTCGGGATGCCGGAAATGGAAAAGTTTGACGGGACGTAATGCCCAAAACCCACATCGACACCTACGTCCTGGGTATGAGAGCCAAAGGGGCAACCCTCAACAGATGGCGCATCACTTTCAAGATTCCCTCAAATCCACAAAGACTAAGGTGGTTTCTCAATATGAAGGCAGTAAAACCGCTCCACATGGGATCAAATCGGTGAAATCTTCCTGGAGAAGTATCGCGCCAACCTTGAATGGGAGACAAACCGTCATGACACCGCAAGCCACCGAACAAAAGGATGACGAACCGGTGGGCGAGTTCTACAAAAGATGGAACTGGAAGCTAAGCGAGATAATGGATCCACTTTCCAAAAAAGAAGAGCGAGATGGACATCTTCCATTCCTGCCTCAAGCCATCTTTGAGGACCTTGATCGATCACCATTTCTATCCGGATCTCCGTGCCATGGTCAACGCCGGACAAAGTTTGAAAAGACTCGAGTCTTCAAAAGGCAACAGCAACCCCCGCCTCGTCTTACCGTTATCGAACAAACCTGCAACTTCAACTCCCGCCCGACCAAAGGAAAGGAAGCAATGGAACAAGACACTACATTCGTAACGGAGCTCAAGTAAACCGCAATCAAGCGGCCCCAAAGAATAACAATCCCCTCGCTTCCCACAGTTCCGGCTTTTAGATAACCTGGAGATGCCCTTGGGTCAAGTATTTGAAGCTTTGGTGAAACGAAATCTTCTCAAACCACTCGAGAATTTCCAACCGAAGACTCCCAAACCCAACATGCATATGAGCAAGCATTGCGCCTTCCACAACTACCCCTACCCACACCACCGACAATTGCTTTGTACTCAAGCAAAGTGGTCCAGGCTCATTGAGGAGGGAAAATTGGAACGCCCTCGTGGTCCCAATACCATCGGAAATCCATTCCCCCAGAAACGACGGGGTAAACTCAATAGCCTTTGACGAAACTCCAAGCGAGAGCGGACCCCCGCAAGTTCCGAAACCATCGCATGCTTTGTCCCGCTACGAATGGGAGCGTGAAACCAGAGTCAAGAGATCTCGTGATCGGGAATTCCGACAGGAACGCCCAAGGGCAACTGTCTCCCTACGATCTTTGCCCCAGCCAAGGCATACAAATGGATGGATTGAAAGTTCTCCAGAAGAGACTGAGTCAAACGGTAGCACGGGAAGCGGTTTAGCCTTCACAGACGATGACTTCCCAAGTTCATGAACGAAGTCCACAATGGGGCTTGCGGTCCCCACATGAACGCCAGAGCCCTGATGCAAATCATTCTCAGGATGGGCTACTCTTGGATCTCCATGGAGGCGGATTGCATCCACTTTGTCCGAAGCCGCGACAAGTGCCAACGGTTCTCCAACCTCAATCATCTACCTCCCCACGATCTCTACCGCATGACTACACCTGGCCATTTGCCACTTGGGGAATTGACGTCATCGGGAAAATCGCTCCGCCAGCAAAGAATCGGTCACGAGTTCATCTTAGTAGCCATCGACTACTTCACCAAATGGGTCGAAGCCAAGTCCTACAAGGTACTCACCTCCAAGAAGGTCGCGCATTTCCTCAAGGAAAACATCATCTGCCGATACGGCATCCCAAATGAGGTCATATCGACAATGGTTCACACTTCGAAGGGAATTCGACGAGACTGGGCTGAATTCAAGATCACACGCCACAAATCTTCTCCCTACCGCCAAAAACAAATGGCGCCGTGGAAGCAAGCAAACAAACCCTCGAACGGATCATCCGAAAAATGACCACCCGAGGACGAGATTGGCCCGAGAAGCCGCACCTTGCACTTTGGGGCTACCGCACATCGATGTAAACGACCACGGGAGAAACCCCATTTGCCCCGACATACGGGATGGAAGCAGTCCTTCCCATCGAGCCGGAAATTCCCTCACTCCGAGTCTTCTGTGGAAAATGACATCAACGAAGTTGAATGGCTCCGGCCGACACGACGAATTGGCTCACGCTAGACGAGCGACGACTAAAGGCCATGGAACACGTCCGAGCCTATCAAAGCGGGATGGCTAGAGCTTTCGACAAGAAAGTCAAATCCCGAGACATCGTGAAGGCGACCTTGTACTCAAAGAAAAGCCTCCCACTCGAACCAACCCAGCTGGGAAAATGGGAACCAACATGGATCGGCCCTTTTGTGGTTCAAAAGATTTTCTCCGAGGCACCATGAAGCTACCGAGACCTAGACGGCAATCCCTTCATGAATCCAAATAACGGAAGCAAACTTCGCAGATACCGCTGAAGAAGAACAACTGTGCATCTCTTGGCACTCCATGTAGTGTCGAACTACGCAGACCTGAGCCCTCTAGTCCGGGGGAACGTAGGCAACCTTAATTGGTCCGGTCTAAAAATACACAAAAAGTCAAAAGTTTGAATGTCAATCAAGACCTCCATCAAGCTACGCACTTTTCAAGAACACGCCCCAACAGTCACCTTGACCAAGTCAAACGACGGCGGCAACATCAAAGGACATCCGAGGGTCACTCAAAGATCAAACGACCGACTCATGTATGCTTCCAAGCCGTGGCTTGTCTTTGCCCTCACGCGCTTCAAAAAACAAAAAAAAAAGGGAGCTCGAGCAAGGGCTCACAAAAAAAAAAACAAAAGAAGCTCAAGCAAAAGCTACAAAAAAGAGGTCAAGAGCCCGACGCCAACAAGAGGCAAGGAAGCTACGAAAAAGACCGTCAAAACGACTTGTCAGGGGATCATTCAACTTCTCAGCCAAGCACAAAGCCTAAGCAAAGGGGGTTGCCGTCATGGCCCACACTGCTTCAGTCCGCAAATGCAACAGAAAGGTTCAAAGACAGACGCCGCCAAGGTGCACAAAAGAAACAAAGGCAAACAAGAGATCTTGCGTCTCGACAAAGCTTTAAAAGTAAATCACAAATCACTAACGGTTACAACATTTCTTGATGAGTTCAAGCACGGTCTACTCTCAAGTTCACAACATGCTAAAAGACAGCTTAATACATTTAACAAATAATGTGTTTGCAAATGCAATGAATGGATACCTAGGAGGTCATTCCGCGCCATCTGCGCTTGTCCCCTCGCCATTCTTTCCTTTCTTCCCTCGTCCCCGGTGAGTCTTCTTTCGCTCCACGTGAACCAACTCTGCGTCTCTCAGTCCGAGATCCGGGGTCCTCCCCTGTAGAGTCAAACAATCCGGTAGCTCTCGGGGCTTCATTCGCCCGTGCTTCGGCTCGGATCTCCTCCCTGCGAGTGCGTAAAGAGGACCTCTCCCCGTCGGTCGGTCAACTCTAGTCTCGTAGTCAAACAAAGTGTCTTCCGTCACATCCAAAGGGTCGGACTGTGCTTCGGCACTCCTAAGGCAATAGCTACTACGGCAACCGGGTCCCAGGAATCGCTACACGCCCGCTCTCCAAAGCCACTTGGGACTGCCCAACACGCTGCTCATACCGGGCCGGAGTGCGAGTCGTCAATCTGACGCTCCCGACGTCTAAGGAGTACCACAGAGGGAAAGCGGAATACTTCCATACCCTCGAAAATACAAGAAAGCACTGAAGCTGCCATACAAAGAGGAACTACTTCCGCGGCAAGGTCATCCCACCAACAAAGGCTCTGCTTCATCCCAACCGCCAGAAACAAGCGACGGAATATAGAAGGAGGACCAAGACAAACACGGAACTCGACAACGTAGGACCCTTCTGCGCAAGATCCTCCTAGTCTCAATCCTCCAGTGCGGAACCCACCAGCGGATCTGATGCGTACCAAGCTGTGCCATCCATCTCTCCCAGGCGGACTGATCCATATCCAACACAAGAGGTCACTGAGCAAATGACCACGGGCTAAACGACGTCGGAGCCTCGGGCATGGCCTGAAGTCTCTCTCGCAGCCACAAGGTGAGCAAAGCGGGGCTTCCCCCTCTCATGAACCGATCCCCAGTCGCCAGACGGTCGATACCATGAAGAGTCTCCCCGGCCAACGGGACAATATCCTCTCCCGGCTCTGCAGCTGCCCAACCACATCTAGCAAAGCACCATTGCAAATGCCAAGGGAGCCGACTGAAAAGCGTCGCCATCACGCACAAGGCAAATGCGTCCCAAGAGACATCACTCTCATCATCGCCCATGAACCGCTCCTGGCACTCGAAATGTCGATATGACTGAATCAAGGATCATGCCTGCACTTCTTCCAACGAAGTACGAAGAAAGCTGCGCAAGCTTCACGCTCACCGCATCACCACCCATCAAAGGAAGCGAGATGGCCTCCACCTCCGGTCCTCCAATCAAAGCCCGAAAATCCTCAAAAGTGGGCACCATTTCATTATAGGAGAAACAATACACATGCCTCCTAACATCCCCGAACTTCGCGGCCCGCAACAAATCCCAATCAGGAACCAACTCCTTAAAAGACCAAATCGAGCAAAGACGAAACCTTACCTCGAAAGCCCGTCTCTGATGCCTCATACGGCGCCGCATCCACGTTTTCAACTGCTCAAGGAAGTGTGCTTGCCTCTCCTGCAAAAGCCTCGGCAAAATTCTAGGAACGTACGAAGAATCCATGACAAAAATGGAGGTTCCTAGAGAAAATGGGGAAGAAAGCACGAAAATGGCTGCAAATGGGGAAGTGGGGAAGAACCAGACACTGGAAAGCATTTATCTCCTTCCCAAAAGCAAGGTTGGTCCGTACGGACCTCTTTGCATGCTAAGTACGTCCATACGGACCTCCTTGCAAACAGAACCCATTTCCCCAGCAAACAGTAAAACAACCACTGTCCTCCAAACCTTGCTCCAGCGCCCAAATCTTGGCCAGAAAGCCATTCCCGGTGAACATACACTACCCACAAACGCACTCTCAGCTCACGTGGCATGCACAAAATAAAAAAAAATACTAGCAACAATTTCTAGGACAATTCCCAGGAATCCCAAAAATGACATTACATCTTAAAATAAAATGTTGTTTGCCGTGCAAATACGAGTGTTTTATTACAGGTACATCAAATGTCTGTTGCTAAACAAAAAAAAGAGGGAAAGCAAATGAATACTAATCAGACTCCTCAGCATCATCATCCTCGCCAAGGTCCTCCAGAGAGAAGTCGGGCATCCCTGTGAACTCGCCCGCCACGTCCTCGTCATCAGAGTACCGAGCCCCCGCCGGAGGCTGCCACTCAAAGTAATCCGAAGGATCAAATCCGACGAAAGGATCGAAGAAAGAAGGCTCTGAGGATCCCTCACCCTGTGCGTCCTGCGGAGGGAAGAACTGATAAAAGAGTCTGGCGCCTCGGAGCTCCCGAAGACGTCCCGACATCCATGCTATGCCGCCCCCTCGAAGGTCCCTCCTGCTGCGGCTCCGGCTCGGCTCTCGGTGGAGGAACGTCTGAGAATGCCTCGAAGGCATAGGTGAGTGCCGGCACGCGTCGCGAAGACCGACAAGACATCTTCGACGCCATCTTCTTCACAAACGACCTCATCGCCACATAACGGCGAGTCAGCATATCATAGGCTCTCCCCGGGACCTGCACAAGCAAGCGACGAAACGCTCGGCAATACGGTTATACTCAACAACAAAAATAGAAAAAATACGAGAAAAGATGTCAAGATGGAAAAGAGTCGGCACACTCACCGATCTATCGGGATCCGCTCTGTATGCGGCGAGCTGCTCGGAAACGGAGTACGAGACACCCTCCGCCTCGACCCGTCCCCACGGACATACGTGAAATCCGGCCCCAGGCATCGGAACCTCTGCAGGGGAGCTGCGGGCCGGCCTCTCTCTCCTCGCCGATTACTGCGGCGTCCTCGGCTTCCTCCTCACGAAGGCCCCGTACTCCTCTCCATACAAAATGAACTCCTCGGCGCCCACACACCGCCAAGGTACCTCTCAAAATCAAGCACATCCATGTCCCGAGAATCAAGCATCCCAAAAGGAGGGTCCCTCGGAGCCACGGGAAGCACACACAGGCCATCTTTGCCCGGAAGACCCGCTCCCCAGGATACATAACATCGCGAGTCGGGCCCCGCGGCATCTTCCGGCTGCGGCTGTCACCTCGGGAGCCCCCTCGAACTCATCACCCTCATACCGAGCCCAAGGGAACAAAACAAACCCCTCAGGCTACCCCTCTCCAGGACGCTCCTGCACATCCCCAGTAGGCGATGGTGAGCTTCCCCTGCTGGTCCTCCTCTTCCTCGCCGTACGAGCCCATTGACAAAGATAGCAGGGGTACGCGGAATAACCTGTGGATCTCTATCCCACGGGAAACACTGAAAAACCTCATAGAACCACACACTGTGACAAAAACGAGAAAAGGCTCGGTGCAAAGAAAGCGGAGAAGCGACAAGTTGCTAAATCAAAAAACGACAATAAACTCATACCTCCAAAGCAAAGTCAAAACGGGCCAATGAAGCGCCACACCAGGCTAAACCGGTCCAAAGAGAAGTAGAGCTCGGCCAAGCCTGCCTCGCCCCAAGCGATGTCACAAACTCTATCCGAGATCAATCGAAGCTCTCAGCCAAGTAAAGGGAGCCGCAGCCGCGTGGTTCGAGAACAAAGTCTCGGACAATGCATACCACAAAAAGGAGCACGCCCGGTGCTCGCCGTCACCCTGGCCGGTACCCGGACATAGGCCCCAATCTGGCCGTGATCCTCGGCTCCACGTCGCTATCTGACATCCCCGGCCCTGCGAGGACGAGGCTCAAAGCCCGGCCCGGCTCGGTCAACACGGCATCGGAGATCATATCTCTCCACCGTACCGGCCCTCCTTTGAAGGAAAGCCGTGTCGCGTGCAAAGTCGGTCGGCGTCACCGTCACCTCTCCCCCAACTCGGATGGAAGGTGTGGGTGGTATCCCACCAATACTCGGAAAGGTCAAGGAAGACGCTCTTGTTCTTCCTCGTGTCGAAACCCGGCCATGTTCTCTACGAACACACCCCGGGCCGAAGCGTAGACCGGCCTCCACGGGACTCGGCCTACCATCCACGGAAATATCGGGCATCCGGCCGCACGGCTCAACAACAGCCTCGAGCGATCCCCGAGTCTTCATCCTCTTGGCCTTCCCGGCCATAAGCCCCGCATCCTGCAGGTAAACACAGCAAAGGTACGTCAATCACAGTACTTAATATAAAACAAAAGGCACAAAAGTCCGTCCCAACACGGAAGGCCATGAAAATAACCCGTCACAAAACACGGCACACATTGCACATATTTTTCACATATAACCCGTCACAAAACACGGCACATGTTGCACATAATTTTCACATACATTATACATATAATTTTTCCCATACAGTCCGTCACAAAAACACGGCACACACTGTACACATTTTCTCAAAAGAGGGATTAAGCCCTACACGACACATTTTCAAAAAAGTCCGTCCCAACACGGCAAAGGCACATATAACCCGTCACAAAAACACGGCACATATTGCACATATTTTCCCCACAAAGTCCGTCACCCAAAAACATGGCACACACGGCACGACACATATGCATAACACATTTTTCAAAAAAATCCGTCCCTACACGGCACACACTTTCAGACAAAACCCGTCACAAAACATGGCACATGTCACATTTTTTCACGAAAATTGTCACTACACGACAAACTTTTCTCATAATGTACATACATAAATAGCATACGGTACAAAACACCAAAACATGCATTTCATTAGAGAAGTACTTTATTTTCACAAATAAAAACTAATCTACACATTTCTGCACAAAATACACATACCCACAATTTTTACATGTCCATTTTCAACAATTCATCAAGAATTTCACAAAAAGGCATAAAAAAATAACAAAAATTCAAAAATGCGAAAAACTAAAACCTAGTTCTAGCATTCAAAAATTCAAGCAGGGAATCAAGACGGAACGGATTTCTTACCTCCCCGACGTTCCTAGAACGACGATTGTGCACCTCCGGATTCGGATACAAGACATCCGGGTTCTTCGAAGATGGAACGAATGAAATCCAATTTCTTTGGAGCTCCATCCGTTGCTCGACCACTTCTTGACTGCGTTGACGACGATTCCTTCGAGATCCTTCCGCCATTGCAAGCGATTCAAGCGAAAAAAATGGAGGATTTTGGTAAAAATGGAGGTTTTTCTCTCTCTCTCTCGCACAGTTCACGAGGCGAGGAAGAAGAAGTGGGGGAGCCTCGGCATTTAAACCTGGTCAAAACCTGGGAACTGTAAAAAACCAAAGTGGTCCGTACGGACCTCTTTGTAGCCAGGTTGGTCCGTACGGACCTCTTTGCAAAGGGTGGCCAAATTACTTTCCTGCCCTTATAATCTTTGCCCCCAGGCATCCTAAGGCCTTTTCCAGCAAATCCAAGTGCAGAATGGTCCCTAACCCTTCGATTCAACCACCGGCAGTCAGTGTAAGCCCGAGCCTCGCCCACTTCAACGGCAATTCAACCACCGGTCGTCAATGTAAGACCGGTCCTCGCCCACTTCAACGGCAATTCAACCACCGGCCGTCAATGTAAGACCGGTCCTCGCCCACTTCAACGGCAATTCAACCACCGGCCGTCAATGTAAGACCGGTCCTCGCCCACTCAACGGCAATTCAAGAAGGAGCCAACACCTCCCAGCACGAATATCAAGGCACAAGACGCCTCCAAAATGCTCAACGGCAACTCAACCACCGGCCCTCAAAAAACAGTCCGAAGACACTTTCCCAAACAGAAAAGCCCCTACAAGGTCATGCATCCTCAGCAATTCAAACATCGGCCATCAAAGTAAGCCCGAGCTCCTCCCCCAACAAGCCAAAGGGAAGTCGTACAAGACTGCATATCCCAAAGACCGCCATCGCCCTGGCCCACTCAACGGCAAAAACAAGCACAAGAAGGAGCCAACACCTCCGAGTACAAATCCCAAGGCACGAAGCGCCTCCAAAATGCCAAATGGTGAAGCAATCACCGCCGTCATCATTGCCCACTTCAACGGCAACGCAAGCACGGCAAAGTCATCGCAAGTCCAACCTTTCTCCCCCGGACAAAGCACGAGACATCTAAACCTCTCGAAGCTCAAGGCAGCCCATGCTTCCACAACCGCCGCCCAAGACGATTCAAAGTCCTCCGGCCGTGGCACCAACCGCCGCCAAGACGATTCAAAGTCCTCCAATGTGGCACCAACCGCCGCGAAGACGATTCAAAGTCCTCGCGTGGCACCAACCGCCGCGTAAGACGATTCAAAGTCCTCCGCACCAACCGCCGCCGTAAGACGATTCCTCTCTCTCTGGCATGCACCGCCGCCGAAGACGATTCAAAGTCTCGGCGTGGCACCCAACCGCCGCGTAAGACGATTCAAAGTCCTCCGCCGTGGCACCAACCGTAAGACGGACCAAAGTCCTCCAAAGATGGCACCAAACCGCCGCCGATTCAAAGTCCTCCCGCGTGGCACCAACCGCCGCCGTAAGACGATTCAAAGTCCTCCCAGCGTGGCACCAACCGCCGCCGAAGACGATTCAAAGTCCTCCCCGCGTGGCACCAACCGCCGCAAGACGATTTAAAGTCCTCCCGCGTGGCACCAACTGCCGCCGTAAGACGATTCAAAGTCCTCCGGGTGGCACCAACCGCCGGGAAGACGATTCAAAGTCCTCCCGCGTGGCACCAACCGCCGCCAGAAGACGATTCAAAGTCCTCCAGCGTGGCACCAACCGCCGCCAGAAGACGATTCAAAGTCCTCACGCGTGGCGCAACCACATTCAGAAGACGATTCAAGTCCTCACCCCATCCTCAGCCCGGAAGGCTTTAAACCACCCGATTAGGAAAATCGTAAAATTTCCATCCCAGGACACCACCACGTCCTCACAATTGACCTCGGCGGTCATCACATCTTAGGACACCACCACGTCCTTACCACTGACCTCGGCGGTCACACAACACTTCAGGGCACCACCACGCCCGCACTCACAGATTTCACGACCTCTGAACTACGACCAGGCTTGATTCCCGCCAGGGATACGTAGGAATCCTATCACAGGGTCCAGCCGTCGACCCATGCGGTCACCCAGGACACCACCACGTCCTCACCACTGACCTCGGCGGTCACGCAACACTTCAGGGCACCACCACGCCCGCATTCACAAAACACTCACCCCACACCCGAACTACGACTGTGCTTGATTCCCGCCAGGGATACGTAGGAATCCTATCACGGGGTCCACCTGCGACCTATGCGGTCACACAATAGGACACCACCACGTCCTCATATTGACCTCCCCGGTCACTTTATCTCCCAAAGACGCGATCCAGTTAGGACCCTTATCTTATCGGCGGCCCACTTCTTTCATAAGTGACGTCGTCGAGGGCTTCGTAAGTACCCCAATCTGGATCACCCTTTCAAACACACGGGAAACACCGCAGACTCATCAACGCAGTCTCTGACGACCTACGGCACTCAAAACCCTCTCAAAACCCCCAGCCAAACCAAGGAAGGAGCCTTTCTGGGACAAAAAGGGACAAAAGGACCTTTTGGGAATTTTCAGGAAATTAGAAAAGCAATAATGGTCCGTACGGACCGCTTTGCTTTAATAATTACTGAATCCTCTTAAAGTCCACAATATTCCCTCAAATCCTGGGAAAATGATTACCCCCTGCGAGTTGGTCCGTACGGACCTCTTTGCATGTCAACTTGGTCTGTACGGACCTTGTGCACGAGGAACATCATAATTGCAAATATTCCTCCATCATCACAGATTCCCTCAAATCGAGGAAAACCAAAAGTCTGGATTACCAGGGAGGTCCGTACGGACCTCTTTGCACCAAATCTTGCACTATAAATAGAGGGCTCCCCCTCCTCATTTTGACACACCTCCCACTTCTCTCTTCCTCCCTAGGCCTTCTGGCTTCCCCTCTAAGTCCTTCCGAGGCATTCCCGGCCCCTTTCGGATTCTTCCGAGGCCTTCCGAGCCCCCTCGTGGTGCTCCGAAGCCTCCTCGAGCGCTCCCGCGACGCTCCCGCGCTGCCCCGAGGCACTCTCGAGGTACTCTGAGGCCCATCGTGGTACTCCGAGGCCTTGCCTGATCTTTCCACGGTGTCCCGGCTCTTTCCGAGTCAAATCGGTGATCCCAAATCACGCCGAACCTCTGCCCGAATCCAGCCAACAATTCCAACGCACGCCGAACCTCTGCCCGAGTGATCCCGACGATCCCCACGCACGCCGAACCTCTGCCCAAACGCAGCCTGCAACCTCAACTCACGCCGAAACTCTGTCCGCAGACAACCGGTCCCTTCCTGAAGCAATCCCGATCCGTACCGGAACGCTACTCCGACCTCAAACACTATTCCCCAGCGGAAGACAGACACGAACCAACATTGGTAAGGCTTCCTTCCATTACTATTTCAATACATTTCAATACATATCATACAATGTAGACATCCGATACAGCATGCATTTTTAAAAAAGCACACACACACACACACACAACATTTAAAGGATATTAGGGGTATCCGAAAGACTCGTTTTACGAGGCGAC
This sequence comes from Adenophora triphylla var. japonica, assembly GCA_022495995.1. Lineage (NCBI taxonomy): Eukaryota > Viridiplantae > Streptophyta > Magnoliopsida > Asterales > Campanulaceae > Adenophora > Adenophora triphylla. Next base: position 100,416 of record JAFEMH010003868.1, read on the forward strand.
TCGGGTGAGCTCTAATATTCTAATATTCTCTTCCCGAGGAGTCATCTGACCTCCGAACTCAAAATCTCATCACACAAAAACAGTTTAAGTTTATCTTTAAACTGATGCCCTTTTTCAATGTTTTGGGCTTAATAAAAACGGTGTGGCGACTCTACAAACGCGAAAACAAACGGCGAGACACCTCCAACCTGAAAAACGCTGCAAAGCGGGAAATGCCAGATGCCGGGGCGCGAACGCGCTGCCTCTCGGATTCGGGTAATTTCAGCAGCGACGGAATAATTCCGTCGGTGATTATATCATTTAATTTTTAATTCTTTTAATTAATCAGCGACTGAATAATTTCGTCAGTGATTATATCATTTAATTTTTAATTCTTTTTAATTATTCAGTGACGGAATAATTCCGTCGGTGATAATTTAATTTTATTTTTAATATTTTTTTGATTTATCAGCGACAGAATAATTCCGTCGGTGATAATTTAATTTAATTTATAATTTTTAAAAAAAAACTAATCAAGAAATTATAAAATATTATTTCCTAGTCAATAAAAAAAAATTTAAAAATAAATATAGGATAGTCCGTCCCTCTTTTCTTCAATATATATACTTTCATTTATTTTTTTTCTATCTTTTTTTATATATTTTTTTGTAAAAAAAATCACTAATTAACAAAGTCTAAAATATTATTTCCTAGTGAATAAAAAATTAAAAAATAATAATGAATAAATATAGAGTTTAGCGGTATAAAGTATATGATTTAGGGTTTAGGGGAGTGGGTATAAGTATATGAGATTTGAGATTTAGGGTTTAGGATTTAGGGGTTAGGGTTAGAGTTTAGGGTTTAGGGGTATAAAGTATATGATTTAGGGTTAGGAATTGGGGTGTAATTATATGATATTAGAGATTTAGGGTTTAGGGGTTGGGGTTAGAGTTTAGGGTTTAGGGGTATAAGTATATGATTTGGGGTTTAGGGGTTGGGATATAAGTATATGAGATTTGAGATTTAGGATTTAGGGTTAGGGTTAGGGTTAGGGTTAGGGTTAGAGTCTAAGATTTAAGGGTATGATTTAGGATTTAGGGGTTGGGGTAGTAGCGGTAGTAGTAGTGGTGGTGGTAGTGATGGTAGTAGTAATAATAGTGGTAGTAGTGGTGGTAGTTGCGATAGTAGTGGTGGTGGTAGCAGTGGTAGTAGTGGTATAGTAGTAGTGGTGGTGTGGTAGTGGTGGTAGTAGTAAAAGTAGTGGTAGAGTGGTAGTAGTGGTGATAGTAGCAGTAGTAGTGATAGTAGTAGTGGTGGTAGTGATAGTGGTGGTGGTAGTAGTGGTAGGGATATAGTAGTAGTGATAGTGATGGTACGTAGTAGTAGTGGTGGTGGTAAACGTCGCTGTTAATTTAATTTTTAAAAATTTGTTTAGATTTATTTTTATTTTATTTTATGATTTATTTATTTTTCAAAAAATAATATTTATTGACTTATATTTAATTTTTTGAAAATTTGTTATATTTTATTTAAAATAATTTTAATTAATTAATATCTACCGGCGGAATAATTCCGTCGCTGTAGTTATTTAACCAGCGGCGGAATTTACCGTCGGTGAACAGAGCCAAGTCATCAATCCCCGTGACTTCGTAATAACCAGCGGCGGAATATTTCGTCAGTGATAGATAATTCTACCGACGGAATAAAATTCCGCCGCTGAAATTAATATCTACCGACGGAATTATTCCGTCGCTGAGATTAAATATAAATAGAAATCATCCCTCCCCCAAAATCGTTTATGCCTTAAACTCTCTCTCTCTCTCTCTCTCTCTCTCTCTCTCTCTCTCTCCTTAAACAACGACGATCTCTCATCTCTCTCTCTTCCTTCACGGTCACACCGCTTCCGTCCACCCTCTCCATACCGCTACGAAGCTTCGCTGTCCACTCTCCACCATCTCCGTCTCGAGCTGCTGCCGTCATCCTCACTCGCACACCGGCCAGAAAAATCACACCGCCGTCCCTCAACTCCACCACCACCGCCACCGCACTGCCATGTTACTTCAAGGTATGTAAACCCTCGATTACCACTGTATTTGTTGTATTGGAAGAGTAGTTGACTACATCCTACATATCAAGAGGTCATCTCTTCAATCATCTCTTCAACTCCTTTGAACACTTTAAAAATCTAGACGAACTCAAAAGAAATTTTCACAAAATCTAAATTGAACTGGACTGGAGAGAAATGAGACAATAATGTAATTGGCTCTAACCTCGATTTTGTCGATTTTTTGGCCTGAAAGATTTTCAGACATTTCTCTTTCTTTTTTACGTTCAATGAAGTATTCCAGATGTGTTTAAACACATACAAAATTATAGTAGTTCGGTTGTGGTTTTCGAATTTGTTGTAATTACATTGATTGGACTGTGCAATTTGGTGATGTTAATGGAAGTGGTGATGGTAGGTTGAGAGGCAGGGAAGGTAGTGTTTGATAGTGGTGGTGGTGGATTGAAGGTAAGGTTTGGAATATGAAGATGAAATGTTGAAATGGGTGCCTATTAGTTAACATACTGACATCATATTATTTGATTTAAATATGTAAAAAAACAGGATTGGATCACTGAAATCGTATAAATTTGAGGTATGTTCGTCTGTGCATTCACACTGTAATATCACTTAAAAAATGGGATTAGCAAAATGCTCAAACCTCAATTTATATAGGCTTTTGAATTATATGGCACATTATATATGATTAGCACTACATTCACACGTAAGTTTATAAACTTATTGTCTAATCCTCTCCTGTTTTGGTCCATGCTAGCTATGCTCTTCAGTATCACAGTACGTAGACTTGTTGTTGAGGTATCTTTGTCAGTTCTACTTCTACTTCTACCCCTTGTATTTGTCTTTTTTCCTTGAAAAAGACATGATGAATCTACGACCCCTAGTATGTAAATTGCATTATCCTAAACATTTCTCTATGTTTGATCAAGCAGTCAACTGTTTACTCTTAATTTGTATTAGATGGCTTGTGTAAAGTCAAAGGGGGAGAGGGGGTGAATGTCTCAATAATGTAACATATTCAACCGCACACTACCTCACTGGTTCTAGATCTCATTTTGGGGCGATTGACGGCATCGCGAACGGTGATGTATGTCGCCTACGTTTGAGCGCCTGATATCAATCCTAGCACCCTAGATGCACCTTAGGTCGGATCAAACTCAGCCTACCTTAAAAGGTTGGTTTTTGATACACCATTTCAAATATACTAAAATAAATTGTATGAATTTTAATCATAGGCTAGAATACCTACACGACCTAGCACGTATGGGCATGTTGCCATTGCAACATGATTTCGACAAGATGAATCTACGACCCCTAATATGTAAATTGCATTATCCTAAACATTTCTCTATGTTTGATCAACCAGTCAACTGTTTACTCTTAATTTGTATTAGATGGCTTGTTTAAAGTGAAAGGGGGAGGGGGTGAATGTCTAAAATTAGGAAGACTTGGATGAAAGTATTGTTAAGGAATTAGACTCCTAATCATTGTCTAAAATTAGGAAGAAACTTTTAGTGGCACTGCTTATAGGGTATTGTGGTTGGTGGTTAACATCTTAAAATATAAACAAGATGAGAGCCTTTCTCATTCACAGCTATCAAAATCCATCCATCTTTGACCAAGAAAGACAGAGCAAACAAGTTCTCGACTGTTTGAGCAAAGGATTTTCTGTTTAATAAGAGTTTTTCCAGTTTCACTGTCCTTTCTCTCTAAGGATCTCAAACATGGCCTGACTATGTTTGTGACGATTAATACATTTTCTCTTCACCGGTGTTATACTGTTACCTTGTTTTTACTTGTGACAGTATAACACAAGTGAAGAGAAAACAGACACTGTCACAAGCATGGCTGTGATGTTTGAGATCCTTAGAGAGAAGAGGACATTGAAACTGGAAAAAGTTCTTATTAAGCAGAAAATCCTTTGCTCAAACAGTCAAGAACTTGCTTGCTCTGTCTTTCTTGGTCAAAGATGGGATAGGGTTTTGATAGTTGTGAATGAGAAAGACTCTCATCTTGTTTATAAATATTAATTTAATTCATCATTGTAAAATTATATATTTTATAACAAAGAATTAAATATTAATATTTAAAATTATTCACAATATTAATAATTTAAAAAATATGATAGATGTGTGTGTTAATTCATTATTGTAAAATTATGCATTTTACGGTAATGAATAAAAATTAATGTTACGAAGTGACGTTGTGACGGTTGAAACACAAAAGCTTAGAAATCCGTTTAAGAATCTTTAACTTATCATGTTGAGGTCAACATGTAGTCATCGATTTTTAAATTGTCCGTCTGGACAGTCTTGAAATGCACGATTATATGATTTTGTAAATATCATATTTGTCTATTAAAATTGCTTGAGATATTTTGGTTGCATTCCTATTGTTCTCTGAGTGTATACTAGACATGGTTGATTACACACTGTCGATTCTAATCAATAATGTTTGATGGACCTAGCCTACGTCGCGCACTTGGAGACCATGGGGTTATGCTGCCAAAATTTCTTGATTTTCGATTATAAAGCAAGTAGACAAAGTGATATTTGCAATTCATATAATCGTGCATTTCGAGATAGGATAGAAGCCAACCCCAATTCTAAACCTAAATGAAGTGTCTTGTTGCTTTTAAGTCTGTAATTCAAATTTAGGGAATGGTAATACGTTAATTACATCTAAACTGTTAATATATTATGAAATCAAATAATTATTAACATCCCAATTTTGTTTCATCCGTCGATTAGATTGAGTGTACGTATAATATATAGATTGCAATGCAGGAGTGATGTCTGTCAACGATGATCATAGTTGGATGTACAATCGGAAGTTGCCGAATCAAAAGGGTATCAATCCTGAGTTTATAAGAGGGTTGAAGGGGTTTATTGAATTTGCTACACAAATCCCAGTCACATGAATGGTGGTAAGATTAGGTGTCCATGCGCCAAGTGTTGTAATACCAAGTTTCTAGGCATGATCGATACTTAGAAACATCTTTTGCGTAACGGGTTTGATGTTGGGTACAAACGGTGGACTCGTCATGGTGAGCAAATGATATTGCGCCCAAATGTTGCGAATAATCCCAACGACCTACAATGTTACTATGCGCCACCCGATTAATAAGTCCACGTTATAAGCCTTTGGCAAAGCCCGGCTATATGTGAGGGGGCGTGTTAGAGATATTATCCCACATTGGGAATTTACAAACCATGCCTATGACATATAAAGATCCTGGGCCACTCCTCTTGACACCAATTGGTTTTAAGGTGGAACCTCAATACAGAAATTAAACCTACAATCCTCTCTTCAAACCACAGAACCAACCACCATAACCTAAGCCCTCAAAAATCCCTTTTGGCATAACGCCATGCAAAAAGAATTTGATGCTCTCTTACAGAATAACATTTGGGATCTTGTGCCTCTCACTTTCTCCCAGAATATAGTTGATTACAAGTGGATTTATCGAACCAAGTACAACCCCGATGGATCCATCGAACGACATAAAGCACGCCTTTTCGCCAAAGGATTTCATCAACGCCCGGGTATTGACTACTCTGAAACCTTTAGTCCGATTGTAAAGCCCGCTACGGTTCGTACTATTCTCACACTTGCCACAGTTCAAGGTTGGCCTCTCCGACAGGTTGATATCAATAATGCTTTTCTTCAAGGAACTCTCACCGAAGACGTATTTATGAGTCAACCACCTGGTTTTCTTGATCTAGCCAAACCCTCTCATGTTTGCAAGTTACGTAAAGCTATTTATGGGTTGAAACAAGCTCATCGGGCATGGTACAATGAGCTTCGATCATATCTACTCCAACTTGGGTTCAAAAACTGTATCTCAGACTCCTCTCTATTCACCCTAAATCATACGCATGGTGTTATTTACCTCCTTGTCTATATTGATGACATTAGCATCACCGGACCTCACCATGACTTGTTATCCTCCTTCATCACACAATTTTTATCCCGATTTTCACTCAAGGATCTTAGGTCTTTGTCATATTTTCATGGAGTAAAAGTTCTTCCTCATCCCCAAGGTATTGTACTCAATCAACAAAAATATATCACTGATTTACTAGCTCGTGCCAACATGATTGAGGCCAAACCGGTTCCCACACCCATGGCTCCATAACCTCCTCTCTCAGCTCACTGAGGAACCCCCTTGGCAGACCCTAAAGATTTTTGGGCACTTGTGGGTAGCTTGCAGTATTTGTCATTGACTCGCCTTGATGTTTCGTTTGCCATTAATCGACTCTCTCAATTCATGCACAAGCCTAGAGAGGATCACTGGTTAGCCCTCAAGTGTGTGCTACGATACCTAGTTGGGACAGCTTCTCATGGTCTTCTCATTAGTAGAGATTCCACCTAACACCTCATGCCTTTACTGATGCTGATTGGGCGGGTGATACTGACACATACATCTCTACCACCGGTTACATTGTTTACTTGGGAAAAAATGCTATCTCTTGGAGTGCACGAAAACAGAGAATGTTAGCCCGATCATCCACTGAAGCAGAATATAGAGCTGTGGCTGCTACTACTGCTGAACTTCTTTGGCTCCAAATTTTTCTTCATGTACTTGCATGTCCTGAAGTATCCTATCCGGTAATTTATTGTGACAATTTGGGCGCCACCTATGTTGCCGCCAACCCTCGATTCCATTCTCGTATGAAACACCCTGGTCTTGATTATCATTTTGTGCGTGAACTTGTTCAAAACAACAAACTACGTGTTTCCTTCTTCTCTAGTAATGATCAACTTACAGACATCCTCACAAAGCCGCTTCTTCGGGTACGGTTTCAAGCATTAATGGTCAAGATTGGTCTCACTCAACGATCGTCCATCTTGCGGGAAAATGTTAAGAAAATATATATATCCTAATTCTTTGTATATCTAGTTTCCTTATTCACTTGTATTTAGTTTCCTAATTGTACAATGTACAATATGAGTAGGACTAGAATTCTTGTACTCTTGTATATATATACTCTATTATCAATATCAAGAAACTAAGGCTTTCAAGCATCAAATTATTGGGCTTCTATTTTCTAATAAAATGTAGTAAGATCAATTCAAAAAAGGAAAAAGGAAAAGAAAAAGGAAAAGGAAAATAAAAGGTCATGAACTTAAACGAAAGCAAACAATAATTATATATTTTAAAGTCTCTTAAATAAAAATGACATCCATTGACAAATCAACATTTTTCATAAAAATATATATTGAAATTCTAGTCAAATACCCAAATTAATAAAAAAGTTAAATTTATGGCACGAAAATGAAAAATGAAAACACACACACAGTCACACACACAAACAAACCCCACCCCACCCCCACCTCCCCCGTCCCGTTTGAAATTACATTGTTTACTAAAAAGGTTGTTATATTTGAAATTACACTTTCTATTTTGAAAAAAAATATAATAATTGTTTAATTAATTAGACACACTTTTACACTTACAACAATTTTATACTTACTATTTCTTATGCCACTTTCCCACTTACTCCCTCTGTCCCACGTGAATGCAAACTTATTTTTATTTTGATCTATCTCACGTAAATGCAAACTTTTCAAAATGGCAAAGAATATTCACTATTCCACCCACTCATTCTCTCTCCTACTTCACTTTTACACTCACAACATTCTCTCTCCTCACTATTCCTCCCACTCATTCTCTCTCCTATTTAATTTTTCATACTAACAACATTTAACTTTTTCTCTTTCTTACATCACTTTTCCTTAATTCTCACACTCAAAAAGTTAATTTGCAATCACGTGAAACAAAGTGAGTATATCTTACTTTTTATACTCAAATCAACTATTTCACCAACACTTTTTATTAATTTTCGTGCTCATGACCGAACCTACTCATTCTCCGGAGGGGACACTAACCTAGACATGGGCAAATCGGAATCGGAACCGGGCGGAACCGGAGAACCGAACCGGAACCGGCGAGAGCCGAAACCGGCCGGTTCACGGTTCAGTCTCGGTTCCTCTTTTCAGAAAACCGTGAACCGGCGGTTTTGGAACCGGAACCGGAACTGGGGAACCGGAACCGGGGAACCGGCGAACCGGCGGTTTGGAACCGGAGAACCGTCGATTCTTGCAGAAAATTCAAAAAAATTCGAATTTTGCCCTTTTTTTTCAGCTTTTTCAGTCAAATTTGCCCCTTTTTTTGACATTTTACACCTTTTGATAATTAAAAAAAATAAAAAAATAAAACAATCCTTACCTTTCACCTATAAATACAAATTCACCTCATTACATTTTATTTTCACAAAACTCTCTTAACTCTCTCTTACTCTCTCTTACTCTCTCTTAACTCTCTCTTAAGTTACTCTCAACTCTCAAGCTCAAAGCCTCAAATCACTCACCAACATTCATATTTTCAGCCATTATTCCGTAATCCATCCTCATTTTCCATATTTTCATCCATTTTCGTAGTCATACACATACTTACACACCAATACACCATCATGTCTTCTTTCCTTAGAAATTTAACAAAAAAAACGGATAGCAAGAGCAAAAACAACCAACCTTCTTCATCTTCTCGACTACCACCACCACCACCACCTCCAAATGATATTCCCTTTTATGATGGGGGAATGTCGGGGAGAAATCAATGGGAAATTAATGAAGATGAGGAGGTTCAAGTTAGAGACCAACAATTTCCAATACCGCCTTTCATGTCACAACAACCACAATTTGTAGGAACTCCAAGTACTGAAGAAAGTGATGCACATAACCTACCACCAGTACCACCACCACCAACTGCACCAAGAGGAAGGGGTCGCGGTCTTCGTGGAGGCGGTCGACAAAGTCAACCTCATGAACCTAAAATTCGTGAACCGAAGTCCCCAATTTTTATTCGTTACTTTAGGAAGGAGCTCGGATTGGACAAACATGGTGAGGAGGTTTGGAAAGTGATATGTAACTATTGTGAAAATGTTTATACTTGGAGGGATGGCAATGGATACGGCACTTATACCAAGCATGTTGGAGTTCATCATCCTACCGAATTTGGCATAGATCCAACTCAAACACAACTCCAAGGAGTTTCGACTTCTTCGATGGGCGCTTTAGGTACGTCTTCTTCTTCCAACACTACATTTAATTATAGTGAACAAAACCATAGAAGAGGTATGTCAAATTTTTTTTGTGTTAAATGTCTTTCCTTTAGTTTTGCCGATGATGAATTCTATGAAGATTTTGCTAAACTCTCTCTTAACCCCGCTGCAAAAAGAATACCACGTAGAACTCTCACACGTGATATTGCAAAAATAGTCGGGGAATATAAATATGGTTTAATACAAACATTTGCTAATTTATCTCAACAAGTTTCTATTTGTTCGGATATATGGAGTGATAACCGTTGTGAACATTTTTATATGGGAGTAACTTGTCATTAGATTGACAATTCTTGGACCATTCAAAAGAGATTGATTGCATATAGAGATTTTGATGATGAGCATACCGCACACAATATTGCACTTAAACTACAAAGTATTTTACAAGAATATAATTTAGTTACTAAAATTTTTTCAATGTCTTTTGATAATGCTAGCTCTAATACTGCAAGTTTACCGGAACTAATTGGTATTTGTAAACCGGTATTAGGTGGAAATTTTTTTCATATTAGATGTTTTTGTCATATTTTAAATTTATGTGTGCAAGATGGTCTATCTGCTTTACAAGATTCAATTATTCCTATTAAACGAGGTATACAGTTTATTATGAGAAAAAGTTCCAATCAAAGAAAATGGAGAGACTATTGCAAGGCAAATGATATTCGTCCCAAAAAATTTTCAATGGATGTTACAACTAGGTGGAATTCTACCTATAAACTTTTAGCGGATTCTTTTCTTTATAAGGAACAAATTTGCCTGTTTTTGTCTTCCGTTGGTTACAAATACACCCTATTTTCTCATCAATGGAATGCTTGTGGAAGCATGATCAAATTGTTGAAAAATTTCAAGGATGCCACTGTCATGTTATCCTGTACGTATTATCCTACTTCTAACTTAGTTGTTGATCATAGTACTATTATTTCGGGTACATTTTGTGAATTTAAAGATGATCCCATAATTGGTCCAGCCATTGTTAGCATGAAGGAAAAATGGTTGAAATATTTTGAGACAATTTCAAGTATTTTTTTAATTGCAAAAATTTTAGATCCAAGGGTTAGAATGGATGATTTGGAACAACTTCTTACATATTACTATCAAAATTTGTTTGATGCAAATGATTCCCGTTTTCCAAATATTGATCAAATATTGTCCGATGCGAAAAATAAATTTTTAAATGTTTTTAAAGAGTACAACTCAATTTATGGTGGTGCTAGTACAAGTGAGGCTCCTCCTCGTCAAACTAGCGAAACAGACAACTCTTTTTTGACTTCTTTTTATGGAAATAGAAAGCGCTCTAGAGGAAGCGGTTCTAATGCGGAATTTGAAAAATATTTGAACACGGAATTTGAATATGATGATGAGGTTGAATTTTGCATTTTACATTGGTGGGCCAAGAGGGCGAGTTCTTATCCTATTGTTTCTAGGATAGCAAGAGAAATATTTGCTTCTCCCGCATCAACGGTTTCGGTTGAGCACGCTTTTAGCATTGGTGGAAATATTGCGGATCCGCAACGTGCAAATTTAACTGTTGAAAATTTAGAAAATCAAAATTTGTTGAATGATTGGGTCAAAGCGGAGAAAAGAGATCAAGAGCCAAAGTTTTCCTCATCCGATGAAGATTTCTTTGATACAACATCGGGAAGTGACGAGAACAATGACACAATCCCAATGGCCCAAATGTAAGTTGATGTAATTTATATAGTTTAATTTGTATAATTTAATTTGTTGTTTTGTTTTATTTTATATATTAGGTTTTTTTTATTTAGATTAGAATGTTATAATTTAAATAAATATTGTAAAATACTAAGAACGAGGTTAAGGCTCCTTATGTCCTCCCTTACTTATAAAAGGGCAAGGTTGGTTGTCCCCCTCATTGTAACATTTTAACAATTATTAATAAAATTTAAGGGTACCGTCCCTTTTTCTTTTATAAAATATATTAAAATAATTTGTTTATTATTCATCTTCATCCAAATTTGTTAGAATCTTAACAGTTTTGATGGCTTAAAAGAGAAGAAAAGGAAAAGGAAGTGACCAAAGTGCACTGACCAAACTTTGGGGTTGCTTGAATTTGGCTATGGGCGGTCGCCCACCTCTCTTGGGCGGTCGCCCAAGTGTGCAGAGGCTTTTAAACATTGCTTGAATTTGGCTATGGGCGGTCGCCCACCTCTCTTGGGCGGTCGCCCATGTGTGCAGAGGCTTTTAAACATTGCTTGAATTTGGCTATGGGCGGTCGCCCACCTCTCTTGGGCGGTCGCCCACCTGGACAGTTTTCAAAAAAAAAAAAAAAAGGACAAAAAAGGAACCGAGAAACCGTGGAACCAGCATCAAGGAACCGAAATCGGGAACCGGATTTTAGCGGTTCCGTCTCGATTCCCCCCTTCCCCGAAATCGGAATCGACAGTTCGAAACCGGAACGGGGAACCGAATGCCCATGCCTACACTAACCCGCTCTCTTTTTCACTTATTCCATTATAGCCCTTTAATTTCTTATGATTTATTCCCTTAAATTTTGATCTGACACCCTCTAATTTTATAAAATTACCCCCTCAATATTGTATAATATATTTTTATATATATTTCTGTCCTAAAGTATACTCCTTCTGTCACATAACAATAACAAGTTACCCATTTACTATTTAACACGGAAATTAAGGTAAAAGCAAGTGTTGTGAATGGGTATTAAATAGAAAGTGAGGTATAAAATATTAATTGAATAGTTATTGTAAATATAACAAGTAAACTTCATTAATAAGGAAGTATTACAAATTATCCTTTTTGAAAAAGTGTGACTTACCAATGGACATTTAAAATGGCAAAATGGGTAAGTTGTTATGGGACAGAGGGAGTACTCTCTCCGTCCCAGCAAAAGTGTCACTTTTTACCCAAAATGGCGTTTCGTTTGAAGCGTCACCTTTCCTAAAAAGTAAATATTTTATTAATATTCTATTATCCCACTAACTATTTCCTCCACTAATTCTCTCTTTTCTTTTCAAATTACACTCACAACACTTTTTAAATTCACTATTTTCTCCACTAATTCTCTCTCCTATTTTCAAATTATACTTACAACATTTTTTCTTTCCACTTTTTTTCTTAATTTACGTGCCACCTTTAAAAGGGTGACACTCTTGCTGGGACGGAGGGAGTATTTTTTATTTTATTTTTCACACATATTAAAAAAAAATCATCTATAAAATAGGCTAAATTACTTGAAGAATAATTCAATTGCTTGTACAATGACTACTTTATAATCATAAATAAAGATATACTTCCTCCTCCGTCCCTCTATAAATCACACACTTTTTTTATTGGGCATTCCGCTACGAATCACACACTTCCTAAAATAGCAAAGAATCTTTACTATTCCCTTCACTCATTCTCTCTCCTACATTATTTTAATACTCACAACACCATTATAATTTACTATTCACTCCACTCATTCTCTCTCCTAATTTACTTTTACACTCACAATACTTTTTCCATTATTTTTTTCCTTAATTTATGAGTAAACAGTAACTGTTTAATTTCTACCGAAACACGAAGGGAGTACTTGGTAAATGAAGATAAAGATGCGTAGATAATTGTAAAGTGATAAGTGAGATATGTTTTAGCTTATTAAACATCAAGTATTTTGTGAGTGAAACAAACATACATTTTATGTGTAATATTTTTGAAGCATATCTATATTTCTATATTTAATTAACGAATCAACGACCTAAATTCTAGAAATTTGAAACTATATTTTCCATTATTAACTTTAAATTAATATTGTTTTCAATATTTTTAAATTCATAGTGTTTGGCCTGTAGTCAAGTTAAATTTAATGACAAGTGAGTAGTGACCTAGTTAATTTTTTTTTCTATATATGTTACCATTGGCATGAAATAATTGAATTTTATTCTTGTATTTTTAAGTCAGGAAAAAGACTAATAAGTTAAATTTCATTTTGATATTTGTTTGTGGAGACGCATTCAATTGAGTTGTCAACACGATTAAATATACTGTTATTTTAGAATGGAAAATATTTTAATTCTATATAATTATCGTTATTATTATGATTATATTATTATTATCATTGTTTTGTTGTTTTTTTTTTCACTACTCACACACACACTCACACACATACACAGAAAAGCGTCTAGGAAATTCCAAGGTTCTAAAAATCGCTAGGCGGATGCTAGGCGGCGGAGCCGGGCCTAGCGCCTAGGCGGGGACTAGTCGGGGATTAGTCGGGATTAGTAGGGACCTAGGCGGGGCTTAGAGCTAGGCGTTGGAGAGGGGCCTAGCGCCTAGGCGGGGCCTAGGCGCCCTTAGGCGGGGTCTTTTAGAACACAGGGAAATTCTAGGGAGAGAAAGTCTTCCCTCTAACTTCTGGGGGGGGGGATCGAACTCATGACCTCCAGTTGTAGTCATGCTTGCTATCAAAAATAAAATAAAATTGAGTAACTCTTTTTATGAACACATTTTTCCTAGTAATCAGGAAAAACATATTTTAAATGCAAGGTAATATTTTTCTAAATAATTGAAACTTTTTTTTAAAAAAAAATGTGCGGTGACATTTTTGTAAATAATCGAAACTTATCAACATCATCTGACACACTTCTACACACGAACTTGACCTCTGTAACACAACAACCGTTAATATTAAACACTCACACTAGCCATCTTTTTCGCACATCATTTATAAAATCTTAAAATGCATGTGTTGTGTTTGATGGCCTAATGACGTCTCTTGGAGTTTTTAAACCCCTTATCACGGGTCGAAGCCTCATGGCTTTTGTAGATTTCGAAATTTCCTTTGTCAACAAATCTTATTCATATCAGCCTCAAATAATTTGGATATTAATTTCAAAAATTCTGGATATTCAGAAATCTTTAACATTGATATAAATAAGGTTTGTTTGGCTATGTACCAGCGCGTACGAAATTTCACTAATTTACAAAACTTATGGATAACAGTTTCAAATGTTCTAGATGTCCAAAAACATTTAACATAGACATCTAGAAAGTTTGTTTGCCACGGCCTTGTTCAAATGTGTTTTTTAATTAATATCCAGAAGGTATTAATATTGATATCCAGTAGCCCTTAATGTTAATATTTATAAGGCTTGTTGGTCATGATATTGTTCAAATATAATTGTTAATTTATATCAAGAAATCTTTAATATTTTTATTCATAACCCTTTAATCTTGATATTTAGAAGGTTCGTTAGTTAAGATCTTGTTCAAATATCATTTAATATTCTTATACATAACCTTTTAAGCTTGATATACATAAGGTTTTTTGTACATGACATTAGCCACGTCCTAGATTGACAACGCGCATGATGTTTCACTTATTTACAAAAATGTCAAAGTACATGAAGTTTTTTTTATTTACAAAAATGTCACTGCAAATTTAAAAACACATTTTTTCTAATCAGTAAAACGGGTTTTCCCCTTAATTTTCACAAAAATATTTGATCACAACTATGAAATGATAGGTTATATGTCGTATAAACTTTTCAAACAAAATAAAAAGTAGTGTGGTTCCATTTTTTTGGGTCCAACAAAAATTTGACCTCTCTCAATAAAGTTTCGAGTAGGTCTTCGGAGAAACGCGTTTCTCCATAAGTTATGGAGAAACGTGTTTTTTAAAAAAAAAAAAATTATAATTTTTTTTTTTTTTGTATTCATTAAAAAAACTTCTGGATATTCTTTCAAAAGGTTCTGGATATTTTTTAAAAAGGTTCTGGATATCCTTTTGCATTCATTAAAAGGTTCTGGATATCCTTTCAAAGGGTTCTGGATATCCTTTCAAAAGGTTCTGGATATCCTTTTTTTTTTTTTTTGCATTCATTAAGAAAACTTCTGAATATCCTTTCAAAAGGTTCTGGATATCCTTTCAAAAGGTTCTGGATATCCTTTTGTTTTTTACATTCATTAAAAAACTTCTAGATATCCTTTCAAAAGGTTCTGGATATCCTTTTAAAAGGTTCTGGATATCCTTTTTTTTTTTTTTTTTTGCATTCATTAAAAACTTCAATATCCTTTCAAAAGGTTTTGGATATCCTTTTAAAAGGTTACCGATATCCTTTTTTTTTTTTTTTTTTTGCATTCATTAAAAACCTCCTGGATATCCTTTTTTCAAAAAGGTTCTGGATATCCAGAACATTGAATGTTGATATTTTTCACTCACCTTAAAAGTGAAAAACCAAAAGACTAATTTCACAATTCCCCCTAAACCTCTCCATCCTCTCTTCCATGTTATTCTGGTCATGGCCGATCAGATCGACGGCGCCGCCGACTTTTTCTCCTCGCCTACCTCTTCCAAGAAAATTCTGGGTATTATGAATTTGAAGTTGATCTGATGGGTTTCGAACTAATTAACATTTTATGATTGTTCATGGCAGAAAGTTGTGTTGAAATTGGAGCTACATGATGACAAAAAAAAGCAAAAAGCCATGAAATCCGGTCACAGTAGCAGCTAAACTAAGAAAGCTTTGCCACACCGACATAGTTTCAGTGGGCCCTGCAAAAGAGCCGGAGAAGAAGAAGGACGACGGCTCCAAGGAAGACGGCCCCAAAAAAATAATGACCGGATGGAAAAAACCCGTTTCTCCATAAATTATGGAGAAACACGTTTCTCCCTAGATTTTTGTGTAAAGTTTCTAGATCCGACATTGTTCGTGCTCATCTAAAATTGTGTAATATCAAACGAAACGAATAGAGTATAAGTTTTAGGATTGTAAAGTTATAAGATTAATCCTTTTATACAAGTAAACATTTCATAATATTCCATAAACTAGCGAGTAACCCGTCGAAATTTGACGGGCATAGTTAGGCTTTCGCCATTAAGCAAACTGTTATAATTTCTCTTGTGGGTCATTTTCTGTTTAGGAAAGATTAGTCAAAACATCTTTAATTAAACAGCAGAATATTCAAAGATTAGGCACTAAGCATAATATTATGTAAACATTTAACATGACATCTATTCTTTGTTAAACAATTCAGAGATATCAAATTTTGTGATTTCATAAATTCACTAAAAATAAAAATGATAAATAGGAATATCTTTAGCTAAAATAGCTTACATCTTAGTAAAACATTGTCTCTGAAACAAAAAAAAAAAGTTAAAAAAAAAAAGAAAAAGAAAAAGAAAAAACAATTAAGAGATCAAATAGGTCAAGAAGAAGAAAGAAGATGAGAGCGAGCAGTAACGGATGATGATTTTGCCGAATTCTTTTTCAGCGACCTACTCAAAATAAACTCACGGCTGAATTTTTTTTTAACCAAGTTATATTTACTCAAAAAATATAAAATAATTAACGAATAATTATTTTATTTAATACGCTTATTAGGTATTGAATGTTTTAAATGGATATGTATATAGTGATTTATGATATATAAAGATTTTATCTTTTAGCAAGAATTACAATCCTAATTTATTCTAACTCTTCTCTTTCCTATCAATATATTGATTCCTATCAACGTTAGGATTTTTTTCGTTTTTTTTTTTGAAGAACCAGGAAGGCTGGTATGGGAATTTTATTTCATTAAAAATAATAAAGCCTAATATTTAAAACCGAATAAGGTCAAGGCGGCCAAGGCCAAGCCCAAGCCCATCCAATACCGGCCAAGGACGAACGCCCCATACCAACCAAGCATCGGCCGAGCCACAATTACCATGATGGACGACTCGTCCTGTGGGGCACGAGTCGTGCCTTGTAACTTTGAGAAATTCTCAACCGCGCCAGATAGGGTCGTGACATTGTCGTCCAGGTCGTGCCAAGGTGTGGACGACTCGTCCCATGTAGCACGAGTCGTGCCCTGCTCCCAAAAAAACTCCAGCTCTGCCGAATGATCCATGTGCCTCGGTCATGACCCCAATTGGCCGGCCAAACACTACCAGAATAGGCCAAAAACACAAATGAATTAAATAATTTTGATATAAAACATTTAAATAAACTTATTGGATTTATTTCATTTAAATAAACTTATTGGGGAATTTAATTTTCAAATGACTAAAACACAAATGAATTAAAATGACTAAAACACAAATAATTGTTATTTATGGACCAAAAAACTGATTTATTAGCAAAAATAGATGAAATTTAAGGATCAAAATGCAAAATATCGGCGAATAAGAGATTGGCACGTGGCGAGCTGTGGAGCTTGGAATTTCTTCTGCTTTAATATTATATATGGATGGATGGATTGATGGATGAAAAATCAATTTATTAAATGAAAAATCTTTGATTTCAAAATTCAAATGTTGATTGAGCTTAAATCGGGATAATTTACTGTATAAATATTTACCGTATAAACATTAACCTTTTATTAAATGAAAAATCAATTTATTAAATGAAAAATATTTAAAAAGAATATAAGTTTAATTAATAATTAATTTCATTTAAATAAATGAAAACAATATGTTAGGTTTATGTACAACAATAAAAAAGTTCAACGATAATTTTGATATAATATATTTAGCTTGGCCGGATAGAATTATATAATCAAAAATATATTAAGACTGATAGGGTTATTCACGTAATGTAGACTTTTTTTTTTCTTTTTGAAGATTTGTAGGGATAATTTATAAGGATAGTTGATAATCAATTTAAATTTGAATTGACATCTTCAAAAATGTATTAATGTGTTTAAATTAGGATAATTTTGAAATTCAAAACATTTAATTATATTTAAATTAAGATAAACATTGAAGATTTTCATGAGTAATTTTATGGCATTTATAAAATTTTCCTTATTAAAAAACTTTTTAAATTTTAAGATTAGATCAGTTTATGATACCCGAATTTAACTTGCCATAGCACTGTTGCTCAAAATTTTAAAAAATCAATTCCTATAATTTTAATACTCCACTAACTGAATTTCATGGACTTCTTTCAAAAAAAAAAAAAAACTGAATTTCATGGACTTAGTCAAACAATTGAAAATGTAAACGTTTTTTTTAAGGAAATATAACTCATTTGATAAATATGTGAGATTTGAATTAAATCTAATCTAATTTGATAATATTAATAATTGAATTCAAATTTCAAATTATTTTACAATACTTTTCTTAGTTTATACACGAAATTTTTGTCATGTTCATCCAATTTGTTTCCATATACTCTATTATTTTTTATAAAGAAAACATACTATATATATACTTGAGTTATATAAGGATTAAAAAAATAATATAAAGAAAATATATGAAAATAATTCAATGAGTAAACCATACTATATATATACTTGATAAATTGTCGAAATTTAAGGCTAATTAAGGCTAATTAATCTTTTTTAAAGGACTAAATGAATCTTATTAATTACCGAAATTTAAGGCTAATTATTTTAAAAAAAACTTATTGGATTTATTTTAATGTATAAGTTTAATTAATAATTAATTTTATTTAAATAAATGAAAAAAATATGTTAGGTTTATATACAACAATAAAAAAGTGAGACGATAATTTTGATATAAAACATTTAAATAAACTTATTTGTGAATTATTTCATTTAAATAAACTTATTGGATTTATTTTAATGTATAAGTTTAATAAATAATTAATTTTATTTAAATAAACGAAAACAATATGTTAGGTTTATATACAACAATAAAAAAGTGAGACGATAATTTTGATATAAAACATTTAAATAAACTTATTGGATTTATTTCATTTAAATAAACTTATTGGGGAATTTAATTTTCAAAGGACTAAAACAAATATGAATTAAAAGGACTAAAACACAAATAATTGTTATTTATGGACCAAAAAGCTAATTTATTGGCAAAAATAGATGAAATTTAAGGACCAAAATGCAAAATATCGGCAAATAAGAGATTGACACGTGGCGAGCTGTGGAGCTTGAAATTTCTTCTGCTTTAATATTATATATGGATGGATGGATGAAAAATCAATTTATTAAATGAAAAATCTTTGATTTCAAAATTCAAATGTTGATTGAGCTTAAATCGGGATAATTTACTGTATAAATATTTACCTTATAAACATTAACCTTTTATTAAATAAAAAATCAATTTATTAAATGAAAAATCTTTAAAAAGAATATAAGTTTAATTAATAATTAATTTCATTTAAATAAACAAAAATAATATATTAGGTTTATGTACAACAATAAAAAAGTTCAACGATAATTTTGATATAATATATTTAGCTTGGCCGGATGGAATTATATAGTCAAAAATATATAAAAACTGATAGGGTTATTCACGTAATGTATACTTTTTTTTCTTTTTGAAGATTTATAGGGACAATTTATAAGGATAGTTGGTAATCAATTTAAATTTGAATTGACATCTTCAAAAATGTATTAATGTGTTTAAATTAGGATAATTTTGAAATTCAAAACATTTAACTATATTCGCATGAGTAATTTTATGGCATTTAGAAAATTTGTCTTATTAAAAAACTTTTTAAATTTTAAGATTAGATCAGTTTATGATACCCGAATTTAACTTGCCATAGCACTGTTGCTCAAAATTTTAAAAAATCAATTCCTGTAATTTTAATACTCCACTAACTGAATTTCATGGACTTCTTTAAAAAAAAAAAAAAAAAGCTGAATTTCATGGACTTAGTCAGACAATTGAAAATGTAAACGTTTTTTTTTAAGAAAATATAACTCATTTGATAAATATGTGAGATTTGAATTAAATCTAATCTAATTTGATAATATTAATAATTGAATTCTAATTTCAAATTATTTTACAATACTTTCCTTAGTTTATACACGAAATTTTTGTCATGTTCAGCCAATTTGTTTTCATATACTCTATTATTTTTTATAAAGAAAACATACTACATATATACTTGAGTTATATAAGGATTAAAAAAAAATATAAGGAAAATATATGAAAATAATTCAATGAGTAAACCATACTATATATATACTTGATTTATTGCCAAAATTTAAGGCTAATTAAGGCTAATTAATCTTTTTTAAAGGACTAAATGAATCTTATTAATTGCCAAAATTTAAGGCTAATTATTTAAAAAAACTTATTGGATTTATTTTAATGTATAAGTTTAATTAATAATTAATTTTATTTAAATAAACGAAAAAAATATGTTAGGTTTATATACAACAATAAAAAAGTGAGACGATAATTTTGATATAAAACATTTAAATAAACTTATTGAATTTATTTCATTTAAATAAACTCATTGGGGAATTTAATTTTCAAAGGACTAAAACACAATTGAATTAAAATGACTAAAACACAAATAATTGTTATTTGTGGACCAAAAAGCTGATTTATTGACGAAAATAGATGAAATTTAAGACCAAAATGCAAAATATTGGCGAATAAGAGATTGACACGTAGCGAGCTGTGGAGCTTGAAATTTCTTCTGCTTTAATATTATATATGGATATGGATGGATGGACGGATTTCAAATGACTTTATCATGTTCTGAATCCTCACTCAAATGGAAATATGATTGAAAATTACTAAAAGTTACGCTTTTATAAGATCAAGATGAACCAATCATGGAAATGACAATCAATTTAAATTTGAATTGACATCTTCAAAATGCATTAATGTGTTTAAATTAGGATAATTTTGAAATTCAAAACATTTAACTATATTTAAATTAGGATAAACATTGAAGATTTGCATGAGTAATTTTATGGCATTTAGAAAATTTGTCTTATTAAAAAACTTTTTAAATTTTAAGATTAGATCAGTTTATGATACCAGAATTTAACTTGCCATAGCACTGTTACTCAAAATTTTAAAAAATCAATTCCTGTAATTTTAATACTCTACTTACTGAATTTCATGGACTTCTTTCAAAAAAAAAAAAAACAACTGAATTTCATGGACTTAGTCAAACAATTGAAATGTAAACGTTTTTTTTTAAGGAAATATAACCCATTTGATAAATATGTAAGAATTGAATTAAATCTAATCTAATTTGATAATATTAATAATTGAATTCTAATTTCAAATTATTTTACAATACTTTCCTTAGTTTATACACGATATTTTTGTCATGTTCAGCCAAATTGTTTTCATATACTCTATTATTTTTTATAAAGAAAACATACTATATATATACTTGAGTTATATAAGGATTAAAAAATAATATAAGGAAAATATATGAAAATAATTAAATGAGTAAACCATACTATATATATACTTGATTTATTGTCGAAATTTAAGGCTAATTATGGCTAATTAATCTTTTTTAAAGGACTAAATGAATCTTATTAATTGTCGAAATTTAAGGCAAATTATTTAAAAAAACCTATTGGATTTATTTAATGTATAAATTTAAATAATAATTAATTTCATTTAAATAAACGAAAACAATATGTTAGGTTTATATACAAAAATAAAAAAAGTGAGACGATAATTTTGATATAAAACATTTAAATAAACTTATTTGTGAATTATTTCATTTAAATAAACTTATTGGATTTATTTTAATGTATAAGTTTAATTAATAATTAATTTCATTTAAATAAACGAAAACAATATGTTAGGTTTATATACAACAATAAAAAAGTGAGACAATAATTTTGATATAAAACATTTAAATAAATTTATTGGATTTATTTCATTTAAATAAACTCATTGGGGAATTTAATTTTCAAAGGACTAAAACACAATTGAATTAAAAGGACTAAAACACAAATAATTGTTATTTGTGGACCAAAAAGCTAATTTATTGGCGAAAATAGATGAAATTTAAGGACCAAAATGCAAAATATCGACGAATAAGAGATTGACACGTGGCGAGCTGTGAAACTTCGATTTTCTTCTGCTTTAATATTATATATGGATAAAAAATAATCAATTAATTTAGGATCCGGTAGTATAACGATTTTTTGCAATAAAGTGAATAATCTTTTATCATTTTGCAGAAAAGTATAGTCACTTAGTTTAATTGTGGTGTATAACCAAAGAGTTCAAAAACGAAAAAAAATAATAATATTCAGACAAGCAATTATTTTTGTTGAGAAACTATTAATTGTTCCATTGGAATAAATATAAAATTAATTATGGGCCCAATAAAGCAGACAACGTAGTTGTCCATTGTTGTCATTCAGGAAATTAAATAGAAATGTGTCCACAAGTAGGCTATGCAAAACTAATGCAAATTAGCGGGCTTTGGCCTGGTGGCCAGAGCTCATGGCTTCCAACCTGCAGGTCATGGGTTCGATCTTTCCCAAAAATTAGAGGAAAGACTTTCTTTTCCTAGAATTTCCTAAGCGCTTCTATGAGTGTGTGTATGTGTGAGTGTGAGTAATGGAAAAAAAAAACTAATGCAAATTGTACGTAAAAAGTCAAGGTCAACAACCAGTGAAGCAGCTCGGTGACGGATTTGGAGCCTGTGTGTGAAAATATTGCACAGAAGTCGAGCTGAAATGCAACACAACCTAATCCAACATAAGAAAAATGACGAGCAACACTAATATTCGTAATGAATGGCAAAAATGAAAACCATCGGGATGCGAATGGAGTGTTAGGATTGTATAAAAATCAAAAAATGGAAGGATTTGGGCTGGATGGATGAAGGAAAATATGAACAAATCTGACAGTTTCCTAATTTGATATGTTTTTCTTTTGGCAAAATAATTCTTTTTTTTTTTTTTGAAGGAAGCAAATTACTTATTGGAAAAATAATAAGAACCATTTAGGGTTTAGGTTTGTTGTTTTTATAAATACAAGTGATGACCTAAAATATTCTGATCTATTAGTTAATCAAATTAGTTGTCGATATTTTGTGTTATCTAGAGAAAATCTGTGAAATCAACAAATAGAATCAAAGACAATGGTGTGTCTTGGGGTGCCCCTATAGGCATTCTATGGATGGCCTATAAGATGTCTATTTTTTGTGTGAGCATGTGTTCATGATTAAGATGTTTATTGTTATAAACATGAGCGAATATTATAACACCACATAGTTGGTGATATTAGTTGATATCCTACTTGACTGCCCGCAGATATAGTGGTCATTGCGATGAATTGGGCGAAGAAATCATATATTTTCTTGTTGATTACTTTCATATAATTCGTGTGTGTTTGTGTGTGTTTTGTCTCACCAATATCAAGTAATATGAGCTAGAAATACACTAATAGACCACAATGTCACAACAACAGGTATCAGAGCTCGGGTTTGAATACCAGGGATGTTCAAATTGATTGGATGCGGGCTGCAAGAACAAGGATCGAAATTAAGGGTTGTAAAAATTCTTTTGGTTTATGTTACTTAGATCTAAATATGATCATAGATCTGGATGGATTTGGGACTGCAGTTATATAGATCAAGGTTGTAGTTACATAATAATGGAAGGTCATTGGATCCGAGATCAAATGTTGCAGAATCTGATTTTTGCTAGGGTTTGTAGGGATTTAGGCGGATAGTGTTATTAAGGATTTGTGGGTATAGTGATAAGTGGTAGAGATTGATAAAAATGTAAATTCAATGGGATCGAATTTGGGCAACAAAGTTGAATTATGATAGTTTCAAGAGACAAAATATTCATGTTTCTATACCTTGATGAGTGTGGATTGCATTGTGTGTAGATCATATACAGATCACATGTAAGGCGCATTAATCTTGAAAAAATAGTAGTCAAGTGGATTTGTTGATATTTTGATTCAGAAGCGTCGTTTCATTATTGCAGCAGTGTAAGAGGATGGAACAATTACTTTAGGCGAGTCAAGATTGGGAATGAGACTGTGTTGCAGTTGGGGGGATTTATAGAACATTCACAGAAGGAATAGATGACTTGGATTTCGTTAACAGTCATGTAAAGGAAGATTGGTTGTCGCCTTTGAATGTGATCATGAAGGATTGCAAGGAGCTAACTTGGTAGGTTGGAGGTGTTGGGTTTCGATATACAAAGCGCAACGGAAATTAAAACTCGAACCCCCATAAAGATTCATGAAATACGATTATTTCAATAAAGATAAGTAACAATTACTAACCCTTTAAGTGCACATTACAATTTCCTAATTATGAAATAGAAGGTGATGCTCTTTTGAACAATCACACTCTAATAGTATCCACACTCGAACAAAATCACGAACTTCTTGGACTGATAGATCGGACGGCAAAGGGTTTCCCAGCTAGGGTTTTTGCCTCTCACATTTTTGAGAGAAAATATGTTACACATATATTTTCACATAACCCTAGTGGACGTGGTAACTCTATTAAATAGAGTTGCCTCAAAATCCTAATCAAATTAGGATCCTTAAGGCCATGTTAAGCCCAATAAACTATTTCCTAATTCACTTTGTTCTTTGTGTGTGACCTAATAGGTTTATATAATATTTACAGTGGGATTGATTCAATTATAGGCCCACAAGTTCTATGCGAAGACACCCAAATAATATAAATATCAAAATCATGATATTACTTTTATAATAGAATATACCATAATCCTTTTGTATAACGATATCTATTTGGACACATCAAACTTATATTGTCCAAGTTCGTTTTCTCGATCTCCAAGTAGATTAATTAAACAAATGGTTTTGATCACACTATCAATTTCATTTTAGTACGACCATGCATTTGTAAATCTCACTTATCGAAGGGCCAAATAGATCTCTCTTATCTCATGAAGGGGGACAAGTTCCATCTTAGTTATTCATTCTCCTCCACATAATTTCCATTAGGATCAATCACAACCTTTATAATCATACGAGTAAAGATAACGTTTGATTATTTCAAATATAATGTTCCTTATATAGGAGACCATGATAACCTCAGGTCTAAGGATTAATAGATATAGTTATTATGAGAATATTTATAACATTTGACTATGCAATAAAATCATAAGGGGTCTATCTAGTACCTTCTTCTACAACAAGTACTTACAAGTTTATTATCTATCACCAAACACATAAGCATCACATGATTATCTATTAAAATCGTACTATTCTTTCTAACATGATTGACTAGGGATATAAATTATCATAGTAAACTTGTAAAATATATAATTATAATAAACTTGAAAACCTCTTTACAAATGATAGTATGACATAATATAAAGGTCCAATAAAGAGCCAAGGCATAACCATTAACAATCTCCCACTTGAACTAGGCCTGATCAAATCTGTATCTAATACCCATTGAGCCTGTATGACCATCATCTTTAGCTCGTGGAAGAGTCTTTGTGAGCAGGTCAACAATGTTATCATCTATTGGTACACTTCATATCTTAAAATCTCCCCTCTCAATGATTTTTTGAATGGGATGGTAATGCCAAAGTATGGGTTTAGATCTCTGATGAGATCTGGGATCCTTAGCGTGTGTAATAGCACCATTATTGTCACAGTAAGGATCCATAGGGTTACTGATACTGGGTCTACCAATTGTAGTTCATCAATGAACTCCTTGGTCCAAACTGCTTTCTTAGTTGCATCTTATCTCGCTTTGTACTCAACGTCGGTTGTAGAATCAGAGACAATGCTTTGTTTAGAACTCTTCAAGCTTATGGCACACACATATCCTGATTGTGGCCTGAAATCATCTTTGTCAATTTGGAATCTTTCATCTGTGTAACATTTACAACAAGATCATCTTCCATTCCTCTAGTGACTTTCACCGGGGTCTGACTGGTATCTGGTGGTCATGCTTAACACAAGCAAGACATCTAATCTAGTACATAACATGACATACATGATAGATCTAATAGCCGAATTATATGGGATCTTATTTCATGCGATCTCGCTCATCAGGTGTCTTAGGGCACAAAAATAATGCTGAGAGAAATGCCATGAGACATTGTCAGGAAACCTCTCTTAGAGTCTTGCATACTGAACATTTTCAGTACCTTGTCTATATATGTTGTAAGTGCAGTATAGTGGTGTTACGACTAGTGATGCCAACACCCTCTATGTGTTACGAAACGAAGGTGTTATCACAACTGCTGATAGCACTTTTTAAGTGTT
Source organism: Adenophora triphylla var. japonica (assembly GCA_022495995.1). NCBI lineage: Eukaryota > Viridiplantae > Streptophyta > Magnoliopsida > Asterales > Campanulaceae > Adenophora > Adenophora triphylla. Next base: position 126,502 of record JAFEMH010003868.1, read on the forward strand.
ATCATAAAACGTCTGATATATTTAGTTTGACAATTCTTACATATGTTATATTGTAATGTATAACTATACCTGCAAAATATATATTTGTTGTTAGTCTAAATTATAGATAATAACCATGAGGAGATAAGCTACAAGGATGGAAGAATGAGTCAATGGAAAAGTTACGCATAAATGAGAAGTTATGCGTAACTCATGAAACTGGAAGAACCACGTGTGAAGTCCTGTTCAAATATGATGTTACTGAACAAAAGAAGAGTACAAACATAGGAGAGCACGTGGGTACAAGAGATTGAAGCTAGGACTTGGGCTCAAATAAATGCGATTGCTATTTTTAAGGAATTGACCATTTCTTTAGCTCCACTTGATCAACAACTCATCCTTATCTGAATCAGTTCCAAGTTGTTACTAAGAGTAGCCTACAAGTATTTGAAGGCTATAAATAGGCAAGTGTGTAGACAAGAGCAATATGTCGAGCAACACATACACAACTTGCACAAAAAAAGATCATCTACTTCTCGGCTCTTTAAGATTCTTCCTCCCACAAATTATTTTCCACCTTTAACATCTTTGGACTTGATTGTGTCATGGCTATGATAGAATTTCGTATTTGATCTTAGTTCCAAGTTCTTCATGGTTATATAGATAGGCAAGTGTGTAGACAAGAGCAATATATAGAGCAACACACACACAACTTGCACAAAAAAAGATCATCTACTTCTCGGCTCTTTTAGATTCTTCCTCCCACAAATTATTTTCCACCTTTAACATCTTTGGACTTGATTGTGTCATGGCTGTGATAGAATTTTGTATTTGATCTTAGTTCCTAGTTCTTCATGGTTATATAGATAGGGAACATTTCGGTCTTGTAATCATATTACTGTGAATAGAAGATCTTGCCTAAGTGGCACCCTCAAGTAATATAATTATATAACTTGAGAAAAAATTATTTCTTGTGTTTATTTCCGCTGCAAAACTGTTTTTAATCTATGTCGTGTGTGTTATCATAAGTGTTATAAGTTGTGTGTACAACCTTTATTATAACACTTGTGAACAGGCCATTGACAATTTTAATTGGTATCAGAGCAGGTCACTTGACATACTAAATACTTGATCCAGTTGTCATGGCTTATGATCCAGCTAATCCTAACAAAAGAGACTTCCTATTCTTGATGGGTCGAATTATGCTTATTGGAAGATCCTTTTTTGCTCGCATATCAAATCAATTGATCTTCGGGCTTGGTGATCTGTTATCACTTGGTATTCTCTTCCAATGTTGCCCCCAGATGAGGATGGTGATGTTCAAATCAAACCTGAATCCGAGTGGACCAATGAAGAAAATATCCTAGCTAGTTTCAATGAAAAGGCAATTAACGCCATTTATGAATGGGTAGACATTCATGTTTTTAAACTGTTGGGTTTTGGGGTTACATGCGTAGCGAAAGATTTAGCAAATTACAAAACCCTAGCCATGAATCCGTCTAACACGAAGAGATTAAAACTATGAAATATATTTACTAACCTTAGTTGCGAGTTTGTCTTTTGTACAAGATTCATAATTCACCTTTTGATTCGTAGACGAAACTTGATCTTCTTCCTTGTTCTTCCTTGTGATGAATCAACAATGCTAGACCTTCAAGCTTTAGGTGATAAAGCAATCACCATCTATCGGTAATCCACACACGAATGAACCAAGATCTAATCTTGTTGGAGTGCTAGATGATCCCCGATTATTGAAACACTTTTCAACAATCTATGGCTAATATGGATTTTGAATTTAGGGTGTTTTGATCTTTGATTCGTAATACAAATCAATAAAATTATGTTTCTCAAGCCCTAAAATTCGTGTGTCTTGGCTGGGGAGAAGGAGGCTATTTATACTTTATAAATATCCCTAACCTTTAGGGAGAAGAGCCCTAATCCAAAGCCAAAACGGATCTGCTGAAGCCGCTATGCACGACCGTGCACTTTAGTATGCACGGCCGTGCAAACTCTTGCACGGGCGTGCAGTTTAAAATTCACGGCCGCTCTAGCCCTTTTGCACGGGCGTGCAGATTAGAACGCACGGCCGTGCAAACCCTTTGCACGGGAGTGTCCTTTAATCTGTACGGCCGTGCAACAGCCCTAGATTCCTATTTCCAGATTTGAGCCATTGTTCAATCCGTTCTTTGTGTGTGACCCTTTAGGAATTATATTTATGTTGGTAGTGAGTCGAAACATCGATCCTCACAATACATAATTGGTTTCTAGCAATCCATTTTGTCCACCCAATTAATATAACATCAAAGCTTGATTCCTTGATAGATCATTGTCATAATTAATTTGTTTCACGATGTCATATTGAACATAATTCATGGTCCACGTCAACTTATATTGTTCAATGCTTTCTCGATTCTGAATATGTTGATAATCCAAGAGCATTTGGTCTCTATCAAATCTCTTGAGTGTGGCCACACATTTCATCAATATTATTCATCGAGGAGCCCAAGCAGACATCTCTAATGATTCGCAATAACTAGGGACACAGAATATTATAACAAAACATGTAAAAGAACATAATACTCAGAATAAACATTCTCGATTACAAATGGTAAAGACGATTACATAACGGTATTAGTTATGAGTCAAAATAACTATACGCCTAGGGCATAACACCAACAATCTCCCACTTGCATTAAGCCTAATCTCATATGTATAGTATACCCATGGACCTAACATGATCATCATGCTTTGCTTGTGCGAGTGGCTTTATAAGCGGATCCCCTATGTTATCATCGGTTGATACTTTGCATATCTTAACGTCTCCTCTTTCTATGAATTCTCGAATGAGGTTGAAACATCTAAGAATATGTTTGGATCGCTGATGTGACCTTGGTTCCTTTGCTTGAGCAATGGCACCATTATTGTCACAATAAAGTTCTACCGGATTAGTGATACTTGGAACAACTTTCAAGTCACTAATGAACTTCTTGATCCAAATTACCTCCTTAACTGCATCAGATGCCGCTATATATTCGGACTCAGTTGTAGAATCGGTTATGGTACTCTGCTTGGAACTCTTCCAACAAATCGAACCTCCGTTAAGCATAAACACAAACCCTGATTGCGATCTAAAATCATCTTTGTCAGTTTGGAAGCTTGCATCTGTGTAACCTCTTACAACAAGATCATCTTCCATCCCTCCAATGACCAAGAATGTATCCTTAGTCCTTCTCAAGTACTTAAGGATCGTCTTAACTGCCATCCAATGATTTTCACCAGGATCAGATTGGTATTGACTTGTCATGCTTAGAGCATACGAGATATCAGGTCTAGTACAAATCATGGCATACATGATAGATCCAATAGCCAAAGCGTATGTAATATCATTCATTCTCTTTCGCTCACCAGTTGTCTTAGGACACTGAGTCTTGCTAAGAGTAATACCATGGCCCATTGGCAAGTTTCCTCTCTTATAATTTTCCATCTTGAATCTTCTAAGAACTTTGTCAATGTAAGTACTTTGACTCAAACCAATCATCCTTTTAGATCTATCTCTATAGAACTTGATGCCAAGGATGTAAGCGGCTTCACCCATATCTTTCATTGAGAAACACTTCCCTAACTAAGACTTGACAGTCTGAAGTGCAGGAATATCGTTTCCAACAAGTAAGATATCATCGACATACAATACTAGAAATAGTACTATGCTCCCACTGAAATTCATGTATACACAAGGTTCATCTTTGTTTTTAATGAAGCCAAACTCTTTGATCGGTTCATCAAAATGAATATTCCAGCTCCTAGAAGCTTGCTTCAACCCATATATGGATCTTTGCAACTTGCATACTTTGTTAGAATTTTTCAGATCGACAAACCCTTCAGGCTGTGTCATATACACATCCTCAAGTAGCTTCCCGTTAAGGAAAGCTGTTTTGACATCCATTTGTCATATCTCATAGTCGTAATATGTGGCTACAGCAATTAAAATTCTAACAGACTTAAGCATTGCAACAGGCGAAAAGGTTTCATCATAGTCAATACCATGAATTTCCCTATATCCCTTTGCTACAAGCCTAGCCTTGTAAGTATGTACCTTCCCATTCATGTCGGTCTTCTTCTTGAAGACCCACTTAGACCCTATAGATTTTACACCTTCAGGTGGATCAATCAAGTTCCAAACTTGATTATCGTACATGGATTGTAATTTGGGTTCCATGGCTCCTAGCCATTTATCCGAATCAGGAGTGGACATCACCTCTTGATAGGAAGTAGGTTCGTCATTCTCAACGACTTCCACTTCATTACTTTTCGATACGAGAAATCCATATCTCTCGGGTTCGAATGGTAACCTATCCGATCTACGATGGACTTGTGCATCTTGAACTGGTTCCACAACTCCTTGCGAACTTGGTTCCGTCTCTACTCTCGGTTCCATGTTATTTTCGGGTTCTTGAACTTCTTTAAGATTAACTTTACTCCCACTAGATCCTTTATTGAGAAACTATTTCTCAAGAAAATTACCATACTGAGCAACAAACACTTTGTTCTCATTGTGGTTGTAAAAGTAATATCCTTTAGTTTCCTTAGGATAACCAACGAAAATAACTTTGTCAGATTTTGGTGCTAACTTATCAGAGACAAGTCTCTTCACATAAGCTTCGCAACACCAAATCTTTATGAAAAACAAACTAGGTTTTCTTCCATGCCACATCTCATGTGGGTTCTTAGGAGCCGATTTAGTAGGGTCTCTGTTCAGTGTGAGCGCAGCAGTCTCAAATGCATGTCCCCAAAAGGAAATAGGAAGGTCAACTTGACTTATCATCGAACGAACCATGTCCAACAAGGTTCTATTCCTCCTTTCAGACACACCATTCCATTGTGGTGTTCCAGGTGGAGTCAACTCTGAAACAATTCCACAGTTTTTGATATGATTGTCAAACTCTTGGCTTAAATATTCACCACATCGATCGGATCGAAGTACTTTAATAGTTTTGCCAAGTTGATTTTGTACTTCATTTTGAAATGTTCTAAACATCTCAAATAATTCACTTTTGGACTTCATTAGATAGACATAGGCATATCTAGATAAGTCATCAGTGAATGTAATGAAATACCGAAATCCTCCCCTAGCAATGCTGCTTAATGGTCCAAATACATCGGTATGTACTAGGGCCAATAAGTCACTAGCCCTTGCACAACTCTTAGTGTAGGGTGATTTTTTTATTTTTCCCAATAAACAAGATTCGCATATCTCATATGATTCATAATCATTTGAGTCTAAAATTCCATCTTTACGAAGTTTAGAAATGTGTTTCTCATTTATATGATCAAGCCGGCAATGCCACATGAACATGTTGTTCACATCATTCGGTTTAGATTTCTTATTTACATGATAAATATTTTCAACATCATTTTGTTTCTCAACATCAAGGATATAAAGGTCATTAAATGAATTTACAATACAATAAAGCATATCATTTAAATAAATAGAAGACTTCTTATTCTCAAAAGAAACCTATATTCTTCATTATCCAAACAAGAAACAGAAATAATATTCCTACTCAAATCTGGAACGTAAAAACAATTGTTCAAAACAAGTACTAGTCCACTAGGTAAAGTAACATCATATGTTCCTACGGCTAATGCAGCAACTCTTGCTCCATTCCCCACACGTAGGTCCACTTCACCTTCTTTGAGTAGCTTTCTAGTCTTTAGTCCCTGCACATTTAAACAAATGTGAGATCCACATCAGGTATCCAATACCCATGAACTAGAAATAGAAAGGAAAATATCTATCACATAAATACCTGAATGAGTAGCAATCGTAGCAAATTGCATCCTTTTGAGACACTTTGGGTTTTGCCTCTTCGGCATTGGCAACTTTTGCATTAGGTTTAGCAACATTTGCTTTACTTACTTTGCCTTCCTTTTTGAACCCCTTTCCTTTCTTAACAATTAACACGTTTGCGCTACTAGGCTTCTTGATATTTTTCTCTGCAGTCTTAAGTATCGCATGCAATTCTGACATATTCTTATCCATGCCACTCATGTTATTGTTCATAATGAAACGACTATAACCTTCAGGCAATGAATTCAATGTCGTATCTGTAACACCCCTAATTTTCCATACATAAATGAGCATTTAATGGCCATAAATAATACTTCAAAACATTAGGGTTTCCACCCACAAAACCCTATTACATCATAATTGTAATTAAATACCATAAATAACCTAATAAATGCGGAAGCAAAAATAATTACTTAATGTTTCAGCTAGTAAAACCACACTAGCCATTAATGTACTTACAACCAATGAAAAAGACTAAATTATTCAATAATCCTAATTGTTCTCCAAGCATCGCCCTTCTCGCGACGATTCCGATTCTCTTCTACTTAGAACCTGGAAAGAAAAATTTAAGGGAGAAAGGGTGGGCGAACGAATGCTCAGTAAGTTCATACGAAGTCTCTTCGGGTACTATGAAGAGACGACCAGAATGAACACTTCAACAATACAATAAAAGGATAGGTTAATTTAACTTTATAATAGACTGCGGTACAATACAGTCAAGACAATATTTAAGATTATCTTCAAAGGATTATGGCACTACGATTCAAAAGGGATTCACACAAATTCCGTCAATTCCAACGTACATTATAACCTCAATGCCAAAGGTACAATTTAATACACCTAGCTTCATCAAGCCTTTAGTGCGGGTCGAAACATATATGATATCCACACATATATGCTTTGGGGTCTAGAATTGCCCTTGTAATCAGACAATTCCTGAGAGAAGGCATGTGATCACTCATGCAATCCCTAATAAGAACAAGTCTTTTTCTAACTAGACAAGTTCAGACAATGCCTTTTCTAACTGGGTATGTCCATTCTAAGCAAGTAAGTGGTTCCACAAACATGCTAGAACGAGGAAGCATACGGAGGTACAAGTATGCATATGACAAGTTTCAAACTTCAGATATTCTGTGAACAACAACATTATCACAAAATATAGATATTTCCAAGTGACGTTCAAATACGCAGATTATTCACAAATAACTATCATGCCATTTGATAGTCCAATTATATCAAGAAGGTATAGGAGTTCCAATGGAAAAGAATTCAAATACAGTAAAGGAACGTAATCTCTTACCTTGGTCTAGCTTCTTGAACCGCTCTTCCCGTGCGTATCTACAACCACGTAAGAGTAACTTAGTATCTCGCATTTGTCGTTAACTATCTCTACTTAGTTAAACCTTATGCTTTATAATTTAACTTCTTCCCTTTCTTTATTTAGTAATCTTCTAAGTTTGAAAAGTTTCTATTTTTGGAAACTTTTCATATTTTGGAATTTCCTTATTCTTGGACTTGTAATTTCCTAATTATAGTTTGATTTTTATTTAGGATTGTTCTCTTTTCCCTCCTTTTCATAAATCTTAACTTTAAGGTAGACTTTTCTTTTTTAGAATTTCCACTTAAGCCCTTCTACTTTTGGTTAATTACTTAAAGGTCCTCCATCTTTTAGGTATTTGCAAAACAGTCCCTCAACTTATGAGTATTTGCAAAACAGTCCCTCAACTATTAAATATTTGCAAACTAGTCCTCAACTTTTAAATATTTGCAAAATAGTCCCTCATCTTTTAAATATTTACGAAATGGTCCTTCAACTTTTAGGTAATTATGAATTAGTCCCTTGACTTTCAATTAATTACAGAATAGTCCCTCGACTTCCAAACAATTACAGTTTGGTCCTTCTGCAGTTTTGAACTTTTCAGTTTAGTCCTTCAGTTAAGTTCTCCATCTAATTCCTGACTGTACAGTTAGAATTCTAATGGTTTCAGCTTAAAACTATTCAATTTAGCCCTTTTTCAGTTGGAAACTTAACTGTAATCTTTTAAACTAAACCAAAAGCTTAACGAATTAAACAAAACATACCTAATCATGCCTAGGGAATCCAGCCGAACCATAACAGGTTCAAAATTCATGGATTTGATTTTTTTTTTCTTTTTACTTTTTAACATTAACCCAATAATTTAATTAATTTACTCATTAATCAACGATTCTTTAACACATTAATTGATTAAATCTATATTCTTTTTAATCTAAATTCAAGAACAATTTTGGGTTATGATCATATTGTTATAACATTCAATTCCCCATCATTCTAATCCTCAAGTTATCAATGAACCCCAAGATTAAACATTTAAAACCCTAAGAATGATCATCCAAGAACAACATAATTTTAAATCTTTAAAAAATCATAACTAATTCAATATTACTCCGAATTGAATGAAACGAAAACTAGGATTTAGGGTTTGACATTACCTTGATTGTGGTTAAGAAAGATTGACCAAAAAGAATCAGAAACTCGGCTGTTTCCCCTCCCCACTGCTTCGGCCGCCGCCCTAGGTGTTAGGGTTTAAAAAAAAAAAAAATTTCTTTGGTAAATAATGAGAGTTATAAAAAAAAATTAGGAAGGTTTTGGTATTTATACTTAGGTATTAACCTCCTTGGGCCCTTTTTCTGCACAAGCCCAATTACCTAGCCCACTTGATTTACTCATCTAACCCATTCAATTAACTTTTAAATAGCCCATTTATTAAAAGTTAATTTATAATTTTAATTACATTAATTAATTTTCCTAATAAAATAATTAAATTAAAGGTCCAAAATTTTTGGGTTCTTACATTCTTACCCCCTTAAAAGAAGTTTGTCCCCAAACTTAACGTACCTTAGCTTGAAAACAGGTCGGGATACAATTCACGCATCTCGCTTTCCAGTTCCCAAGTTGCTTCCCTTTCGGTATGGTTGCTCCACTGTACTTTCACATAAGGAATCTCACATTCTCGTCTTTTCTGTCGACAATCTTGATCGGCCTTTCGTCATAAGTCAAATCAGCACGGACTCTTGGCTGTTTGTACTCGATCACGTGACTTGGATCGTGAATATACTTCCTTAGCATAGAGACATGGAACACGTCATGCACTCCAGCTAAAACCGGTGGTAATGCCAATCTATAGGCCACTTCCCCAATCTTGTCAAGAATCTCGAATGGTCCCACGTATCGCGGACTTAACTTTCCTTTGATTCCGAACCTCATGATTCCCTTTGTTGGCGAGATCTTTAAGAACACTCGATCACCCAACTGAAACTCCAATTCTCGCCTTCGGTTGTCTGCGTAGGATTTCTGTCTACTTTGTGCAGTTTGTAGCCACTTGCGGATCTGTTGTACTTTATCTGCAGTGACTTGTACTAATTTCGGTCCACTTAACTTTCTCTCACCAACCTCGTCCCAATAAGCTGGCGACCTACATTTTCTTCCATATAGTGCTTCGTACGGAGCCATTTCGATGCTTGCGTGAAAACTGTTGTTGTACGCAAACTCCACTAACGGTAAGTGTTCATCCCACGAGCCTGGCCAATCTAACGATGTAGCCCTCAACATGTCCTCCAATGTCTGGATGGTCCTTTCCGACTGCCCATCTGTTTGTGGATGAAATGCCGTACTCATCGTCAGTTCTGTCCCAAGTGCCCCTTGTAGACTGTTCCAAAACTTCGAGGTAAACCGCGCATCTCTATCGGACACTATTGAGACTGGTATTCCATGTAACCTTACTATCTCATCAATATACAGCTTGGCCAGCTTTTCTAACGGATCAGTCTTCTTGATTGCTAGAAAGTGTGCCGACTTCGTCAATCTATCTACAATAACCCATATAGCATCCTGCTTCCCTTGTGTTTTCGGTAATCCACTCACAAAGTCCATAGCAATGTTTTCCCACTTCCACTCCGGAATTGGTAATGATTGTAGTAAGCCTGCCGGTTTCTGATGTTCACTTTTCACTTGCTGGCAGGTCAAACATCGTGCCGCGTATTCTGCCACATCATGCTTCATGTTATTCCACCAGAACGATCCTCTCAAGTCTCTATACATTTTAGTACTTCCCGGATGTACGGAGAACTTTGAGCAGTGAGCTTCCCTCAGTATTTCTCTCTTAATCTCATCATTGTTTGGCACCCATATACTTTCCTGGTATCTCAGGATTCCATCTTCCCCCATGCGAAGATCTTTCCCTTGCCCTTTTCCGACTAGAGCCTCTCTTTCCCCATCTAACTCTTGTGCTTCTTTTATCTTTCCCAAAAGCGTAGGTTGTAGGGTTAATTGAGCCAGATATCCACTAACTCTCACTCTTAGACTCATATCCTTCATGTCTTCCCATGCTCTTACCCCCTTAGAGATCAACGTTGCTAACATTCCGTGGTTCTTCCTACTTAACGGATCGGCCACTTTATTAGCTTTCCCAGGATGATACAAAATCTCACAGTCATAATCTTTTAGTAACTCTAACCACCTCCTTTGTCTCATATTAAGCTCTTTCTGGGTAAAGATGTACTTAAGACTTTTATGGTCGGTAAAAATCTGGCATTTCACGCCATATAAGTAGTGACTCCAAATCTTTAATGCAAATATTACCGCAGCTAACTCCAGATCATGGGTAGGGTAGTTCCGTTCATGTACCTTCAATTGTCTAGATGCATATGCTATAACCTTCTCATTTTGCATCAGGACACAACCTTATCCCTTCAGTGAAGCGTCGCTGTAAATGACACCCCCTTCAGTTCCTGTCGGTAACGTCAATACCGGTGCAGTCACTAGCCTATTCTTCAATTCTTGAAAAATTTTCTCACACTCCTTCGACCAAATGAACTTTACTCCCTTTTGAGTCAACTTCGTCAATGGTCCAGATAACTTAGAAAATCCTTCTATGAATCTTTTATAGTATCCAGCTAAACCCATAAAACTTCTTATCTCGGTCACTGTAGTCGGTCTTTCCCAATCCATTATTGCCTCTATCTTGGTTGGATCTACAGAAATTCCTTCCTTAGACACTACATGTCGTAATAATGTCACCTTCTCTAACCAAAATTCACACTTCTTAAACTTGGCGTATAATTTCTGTCTCCTCAAGATTTTCAGTACTAACTTCAAATGTTCTGCATGTTCTTCTTTTGTTTTAGAGTACACCAAAATATCATCAATAAACACTATCACACACCTATCTAGGTACTCTTGAAATATTCTATTCATCAATTCCATGAATGCAGATGGTGCATTAATCAACCCAAATGGCATAACCACAAACTCGTAATGCCCATATCATGTTCTGAATGCTGTCTTTGCCACATCCTCATCCTTCACTCTCAACTGATGGTAGCCAGATCTAAGATCTATCTTTGAAAAGTAGCAAGCCCCTTCAGTTGATCAAATAGATCATCAATCCTCGGTAAGGGATACTGGTTCCTTACCGTCACTTTATTCAACTCCCTATAATCGATACACAACCTCATAGACCCATCTTTCTTCTTTACGAACAGTACCGGCGCACCCCATGGCGACACGCTCGGTCTAATCAACGCCTTATCCAATAACTCTTGTAATTGCTCCTTCAGCTCCTTTAATTCCGTCGGAGCCATCCTATATGGTGCTCTTGAAATCGGTGTTGTTTCTGGCACTAGGTCTATTGTGAACTCAACATCTCTTACTGGTGGTATCCCCGGCAAATCTTCTGGAAATACATCGTGAAATTCTTTAACAAATTCTAGGGAATCTATAGTTACTTCTTTTCCTTCGATCTCACCTATATGTGCTAGAAATCCCCTACATCCTTTCCTCAACAATTTACGTGCCTTCATTGCAGTTATCAAACCTACTTGGCTCCTTGGTTTCGAACCTAAGAATTTACACTCTTCATTGTCTTTCCCTACAAAGGTCATTATCTTCTCGTAACAATTAACGTTAGCACGTTTCATGGCTAACCAATCCATTCCTAAGATCACATCGAACTCTGACATGTCTAATTCAATAAGTTCAATTTTCAATTCAGTGCCTCCTATTCCCAAGGTGCAATTCTTGTAAACTGTGGTGATAGGTATAGCTTCTTTTACAGGTGTGTCTATCACTAAAGGTATTTGTAATGCTTCGAGTTGCAATTTCAACTTCTTAGCTACGCATTTACTAACCTATGAATGTGTAGCTCCAGTATCTATTAACACATAAACATTGCAGGAATTTAACTGAAGTTTACCTGCCACAAGATCATTGTTCACATTAGCCGCTTTCGCTGTCATCGTGAACACTCGTCCACGACCTCCACCATTTCCTCCGTTATTTCCTCTAGCTCCCGAGGTTGGGCCATCTTTCTTGGGTTCAGGACATTTCCACTTCGGATGTCCAACCTTGTCGTAGTTGTGGCATTTCCGCTCCTTGTAGAAACAGATTTTCGTCTTGTGAGCTCCATCACAGATAGTGCACTTATCGTAACTCGTGAAACCTCGGGCCCCGCCCTTGTTCCATTCCTTCCTGTTGCCACCAAAATTCTTATTGTTGTTGTTGTTGTTGGCATGCTTGTTCCCATAACTGCCTTTATCACGACTGTCGTCTACCGCCTTTCTCTTGTTGTTGTGATGGTCCTTGTCTCCATTCCCGTTTGACCCTTTGTCCCCATCTGATTCCTTGGACACAGTCTTCCCCTTTTCCTCACGACGGCTGTGATAACTGTCCGCCTCCTTCTCCACGATCTTGGCCCTATCCAGTACTGCTGAGTATGTTGTCAAAGCCAACGGAGTAATCCTATACCTGATTCGATCACTCAGTCCTGCCTCAAATTTCCTCGCTTTCTGCTCTTCGGTATCGAAAAACCTTGGAGCAAATTCCAGTAGATCAGTGAACTTCTCACCATATTCCGCCACGGTCATGCTTCCTTGTACTAGGGTTAAGAATTCTGCTACCTTAGCGTTCCTCACACTGGCAGGGTAGTACTTCTCGTTAAACACATTCTTGAAAGCGGTCCAAGTCATTGCCGCATCACCACGAGCCACAGCAGCTCATTTTTCTGCCTCCCACCACGACTGAGCTTTTCCCCTTAGCATGAAAGTCGCGAATACCACCTTCTGTTCTTCCGTGCAAGTTAATGTCCCGAAAATTCTCTCTCTACTCTTGATTTAGTCCTCTGGCTTTTCTTTTTCTGTGCCTGAGAACGTGTCAGGGTTCCTTCTCTGGAATAACTCTAACGGGTCACGTAACTGTACTGGTGGTGGTGCTTGAGCTAATCCAGCTACAGCTTGACCTATCCCGGCCACTGTCTATGTCAAAGTCTGAAGAAGATTGGCCATGTTCGGGTCCAATTGTCCTCCTCCATTTCCGTTTCCACTGTTGTTGTTACCACCATTTCCGTCGTTGGCATTCTGTCCGGATCTTGTGCGCGACAACATCTGTGGATTACTTTGTTTCAGTTATACGAATTCATCTCATTGATACGTACAATGATTATGGTACAGCAGTACATTTACATGCATGACTATTATATTGAATTCCTACACTTTGTGCTAGCTTTTTACTTGCTAGTGTTCCATCTCCCTCGTTAGTCGCTTTACTAGACTACGGTTTGGTTCATGTCTTCTCTAGACGAAAGTTTTATTCATTTGGTCTTTGGTACTAGACCATTTACTTAATGTTCGTTAGATGGTTCTTTAACTTTGAGATTTTCCGTCTCAGAAAGCTTTAGCTTTTATTGCTCGACTAACCTTTTACTTGGTCAATTGCATAATTTCTTTTCGTCTCCAACTGACTTTAAATTTTTTTCTTTTCAACTAACGTTTTTTTTTCTTAGTTAGTTTGACTTTATCTTACTAGTCGTTGTACTTGACTAGTTCACTTTTTATTTCCATGGTCATCTTTCTTCGATCCATGGTTTCACAAGCCGTTTCACTTGGCTAGTTTCACTCTTTATCCCCATGGTCGTCTTACTCCGCCCCATGGTTTCATAGGCCGTTTCACTTGGTCTATGCCTTTTCTTGTTGTTTCTCAACAAGTTACTTCTAACTTTTCTTTATAAGGGATAGTTAATTATTTTACCTAGTACTAGTAATAATAAAATCAACTAAAACTTTTTATTAATACTAAATTGATAAAAGAACATGACTGTCTAAAAATCCTTTCTACTAGAATGAAAATTTTAATCTCAACTAGAAAAACAAAAAAATTACTAGACTAATCTGAATCAACTTAAATAAAATAACCCTCAGGACTTCTGATTGTCCATCAGTGCGTCCTCTCAGTTCCTTCACGTGGTCTCTAGGTTCCACACCGTTCATGTTTGGCTGCTAACTCATCTTACTTAGCTTGAATCTCTAGTTTCTCTCCATACAATTGGTAACCTGTCTTCCTTATCTCCAGTTCACGTTGTTCTTGTTCATCTATTTGCCTCTCGAGGTTAAACACTCGCCTTTGTTCGTCCAGTAATTGCACACTTAGTTTATTCCATTCTCTATTAGCTATCCTGATATGTATCTCCCCGGTCCTGACTTTCTGGATACTCTTAGCCAGCTTATTTTCCATAAATTCCATATCTTCATTGCTTATCTTGAGGGCGTGTTGTAAACTCTTTACCTTTGCCTTCTCTTTCTTTAAATCTTTAGCGATCAATTTGATGTGGTGGTCCTTAGCTGCAATTGTCTCTTTGAGGGCCGCACTATATCTTACATACTTTCTCGGTCTTTGTGCCATGATCCTACACACATTAGACAAAGAACTTAATTAGGCTAACTCCAAAACACAATATATACATTTCTTTTAAAATAAGGCACAAGTATAATTCTCTAGGCACACAAGTAAGTTGTTCTTCCAACCTTGTTCACTTAGTTCTAGGTTGAATAGGTTAACTCACATTTCTCAAGGTCAATTTAACTATTTCCAAGTACTCAAGTCTAATTTCCCCATAAGACCTAAAGCCATTGCTCTGATACCAACTGTAACACCCCTAATTTTCCATACATAAATGAGCATTTAATGGCCATAAATAATACTTCAAAACATTAGGGTTTCCATCCACAAAATCCTATTACATCATAATTGTAATTAAATACCCTAAATAACCTCATAAATGCGGAAGCGAAAATAATTACTTAATGTTTCAGCTAGTAAAACCACACTAGCCATTAATGTACTTACAACCAATGAAAAAGAATAAATTATTCAATAATCCTAATTGTTCTCCAAGCGTCGCCCTTCTCGCGACGATTCTGATTCTCTTCTACTTAGAACCTGGAAAGAAAAATTTAAGGGAGAAAGGGTGAGCGAACGAATGCTCAGTAAGTTCATACGAAGTCTCTTCGGGTACTAAGAAGAGACGACCAGAATGAACACTTCAACAATACAATACAAGGATAGGTTAATTTAACTTTATAATAGACTGCGGTACAATACAGTCAAGACAATATTTAAGATTATCTTCAAAGGATTATGGCACTACGATTCAAAAGGGATTCACACAAATTCCGTCAATTCCAACGTACATTATAACCTCAATGCCAAAGGTTCAATTTAATACACCTAGCTTCATCAAGCCATTAGTACGGGTCGAAACATATATGGTATCCACACATATATGCTCGGGGTCTAGAACTGCCCTTGTAATCAGACAATTCCTGAGAGAAAGCATGTGATCACTCATGCAATCCCTAATAAGAACAAGTCTTTTTCTAACTAGACAAGTTCTGACAATGCCTTTCTAATCTTTGGGCATGTCCATTCTAAGCAAGTAAGTGGTTCCACAAACATGCTAGAACGAGGAAGCATACGGAGGTACAAGTATGCATATGACAAGTTTCAAACTTCAGATATTCTGTGAACAACAACATTATCACAAAATATAGATATTTCCAAGTGACGTTCAAATACGCAGATTATTCACAAATAACTATCATGCCATTTGATAGTCCAATTATATCAAGAAGGTATAGGAGTTCCAATGGAAAAGAATTCAAATACAGTAAAGGAACGTAATCCCTTACCTTGGTCTAGCTTCTTGAACTGCTCTTCCCGTGCGTATCTACAACCACGTAAGAGTAACTTAGTATCTCGCATTTGTCGTTAACTATCTATACTTAGTTAAACCTTATGCTTTATAATTTAACTTCTTCCCTTTCTTTATTTAGTAATCTTCTAAGTTTGAAAAGTTTCTATTTTTGGAAACTTTCTATATTTGGGAATTTCCTTATTCTTGGACTTGTAATTTCCTAATTATAGTTTGATTTTTATTTAGGATTGTTCTCTTTTCCCTCTTTTTCATAAATCTTAACTTTAAGGTAGACTTTCCTCTTTTAGGATTTCCACTTAAGCCCTTCTACTTTTGGTTAATTACTTAATGGTCCTCCATCTTTTAGGTATTTGCAAAACAGTCCCTCAACTTATGAGTATTTGCAAAACAGTCCCTCAACTTTTAAATATTTGCAAACTAGTCCCTCAACTTTTTAATATTTGCAAAACAGTCCCTTATCTTTTAAATATTTACGAAATGGTCCTTCAACTTTTAGGTAATTACGAATTAGTCCCTTGACTTTCAATTAATTACATAATAGTACCTCGACTTCCAAATAATTACAGTTTGGTACTTCTGCAGTTTTGAACTTTTCAGTTTAGTCCTTCAGTTAAGTTCTCCATCTAATTTCTGACTGTACAGTTAGAATTCTAATAGTTTCAGCTTAAAACTATTCAATTTAACCCTTTTTCAGTTGAAAACTTAACTGTAATCTTTTAAACTAAACCAAAAGCTTAACGAATTAAACAAAACATACCTAATCATGCCTAGGGAATCCAGCCGAACCATAACAGGTTCAAAATTCATGGATTTGATTTTCTTTTCTTTTTACTTTTTAACATTAACCCAATAATTTAATTAATTTACTCTTTAATCAATGATTCTTTAACACATTAATTGATTAAATCTATATTCTTTTTATTCTAAATTCAAGAACAATTTTGGGTTATGATCATATTGTTATAACATTCAATTCCCCATCATTCTAATCCTCAAGTTATCAATGAACCCCAAGATTAAACATCTAAAACCCTAAGAATGATCATCCAAGAACAACATAATTTTAAATCTTTAAAAAATCATAACTAATTCAATATTACTCCGAATTGAATGAAACGAAAACTAGGATTTAGGGTTTGACATTACCTTGATTGTGGTAAAGAAAGATTGACCAAAAAGAATCAGAAACTCGGCTGTTTCCCCTCCTCACTGCTTCGGCCGCCGCCCTAGGTGTTAGGGTTTTAATTTTTTTTTTCTTTGGTAAATAATGAGAGTTATAATTTTTTTTTAGGAAGGTTTTGGTATTTATACTTAGGTATAAACCTCCTTGGCCCCTTTTTCTGCACAAGCCCAATTACCTAGCCCACTTGATTTACTCATCTAACCCATTCACTTAACTTTTAAATAGCCCATTTATTAAAAGTTAATTTCTAATTTTAATTACATTAATTAATTTTCCTAATAAATAATTAAATTAAAGGTCCAAAATTTTTGGGTTCTTACAGTATCCATTGCGAGTTCCAAACTCATAGGATACCCAAGCCTTTCAAGGTGCTCAATTTATCCTTTAATCTTAAGGGCATGAGGACCAACCGACTGCCCCACTTGCATCTTGCATGCATTAAGGGCCTTCACCACATCATACCTCTCTTGCCTAGCTTGTACTTGGAACATTTCCTTTAAGCGATGTGCTAGGTCAAAAGTTGTTTCCAAGTGTTCAAGGTCCTTTTGAAGAGCCTTACACATGGTGGCAAGCATAAGACAAGCAACATCATTAGAATCATCAACATGTTTCTTATGTCGCTCCCTATCTACCCTTACAGCATTGGCAACGGGTTCAGCAGGAATGGGTTCGTCAGGAACGTACATTTTCTTCTCTTGCCTTAGAACAATTATTAGACTTTTGATCCAATCAGAATAGTTTGTACCGTTCTCTTCGAGCTTGTCCTTCTCAAGGACGGATCGCGGTGACAAGGGTTGATTATTGTGAGTTGCCATTCTACAATAAAACATGCAAACAATATGAGCACATATAATTTTCAAAACATTTTACCATCTAAGAGACAAATAATGTATTTCACAAATGCTCCCACTAAATTATACACCTTCAAATACAAGTATGTATCATATAATTATAATGGGCTAAGATCCATATTTCACTTGATTTTGGTTTAACTGAGTCAATGCCCGAAATCAAGCTATTATGGTTGATAACATCAATCATATCATATATAACTCTTAGATCTTTTATGAGATTCTATACATATTATATCAAAACATGTTTTAATCTCATCTATGCTTTGGGTCAAAACTATTTTGAAAGCACCAATTAAGTTTAACCTTTTTCAAACGTATGAGACATATAACGATGCACCCAACTGAGTCGAAACTACATCAACCATTATCTCATCTTGATCACATTTTAAGATATAATGATGCACCTAACTGAGTGAAAACTACATCAAAATACCTGAATATTTCACAAGTGTTCTAATCAAGGGTTGGCATAAAACTTAAACATTTAAGAAGGTTTTTCCATATAGCAAAAAACATCGCATGGTTGTATATGAAACTTATGTGTACATAACCATGAACATGAGATTTCACATAACATCCAACTTTAGGATCATCCAAATAATCATGTAACAAATAACAATTATAAATTACATAATCATTCAATTCTCAAAATTTAGGGATTCAAATAATCATGTTAATCAAATTAAATATGAACATCAAATCCTAAACAAACAATTTGTTTCAATTTGAGAATTTACTAATCTAATTAATCAAATTAAAAAAGATCAATAACCCATGTAGAAGATTAATTACATCAATCAACTATTAATCATAATCATGATATATCGCATATAATTGTTTTCACAAAAAAATACACATAAAATCATCAATATATATCACATAGCATGTTAAAGCATATAATTAAATTATATCCATCATGCCAATTTTAACCTAATCATGATTAAACGCGGCTCTGATACCACTGTTGGGTTTTGGGATTACATGCGCAGCAAAAGATTTAACAAATTACAAAACCCTAGCCATGAATCTGTCTAACATTAAGAGATTAAAACTATGAAATAGATTTACTAACTTTAGTTGTGAGTTTGTCTTTTGTACACGATTCGTAATTTACCTTTTGATACGTGGACGAAACTTTATCTTCTTCCTTGTTCTTCCTTGTGATGAATCAACAATGCTAGGCCTTCAAGCTTTAGGTGATAAAGCAATCACCCTCTATCGGTAATCCACACGCGAACGAACTAAGGTCTAATCTTGTTGGATTGCTAGATGATCCCCGATTGTTGAAAAACTTTTCAACAATCTATGGCTAATATGAAATTTGAATCTAGGGTGTTTTGATCTTTGATTCGTAATCAAAATCAAGAGAATTGTGTTTCTCAAGCCCTAAAATTCGTGTGTCTTGGCTGGGGAGAAGGGGGCTATTTATACTTTATAAATATCCCTAACATTTAGGGAGAAGAGCCCTAATCCAAAGCCAAAACGGATCTGCTCAAGCCGCTATGCACGGCTGTGCACTTTAGTATGCACGGCCGTGCAACCTCTTGCACGGGTGTGCACTTTAAAATGCACGACCGCTCCAGCCCTTTTGCACGGGCGTGCAGATTACAACGTACGGCCGTGCAAACCCTTTGCACGGGCGTATCCTTTAATCTGCACGGCGTACAATAGCCCCAGATTCCTATTTTCAGATTTGAGCCATTGTTCAATCCGTTCTTTGTGTGTGACCCTTTAGGAATTATATTTATGTTTGTTGTGAGTCGAAACATCGATCCTCACAAGAGATAAGTTGTTTCTAGCAAGCCATTATGTCCACCCAATTAATATAACATCAAAGCTTGATTCCTTGTTAGATCATTGTCACAATCCCCTTGTCTCACGATGTCATATTGAACATAAGTCATGGTCCACGTCAACTTATAATGTTCAATGCTTTCTCGATTCCGAATATGTTGATATTCCAAGTGCATTTGATCTCTATCAAATCTCTCGAGTGTGGCTACATATTTCATCAACACTATTCATCGAGGGGCCCAAGCAGACATCTCTAATGATAAGGGACAAATCCCATCTTGACTTATCATTCTTCCCTACAAGAATCCACTCATGCCAATATAACCTTTATTGCTATCCTATTAAAGATAGTGTTAGACTACATCAAACACAACATTCATCATGTGGAAGACGATGATAATCTAAGGTATTAAGGATTCCAATGACACGACAATCATGAGATTTAATCATGACATATATGACCATAGACCATTTCATAAATCTCATAGATGGGTCGGTCCAGTACCTTTTTCTCTAACTAGTATCGATAAATGTAATGTGCATCACCATGCATATAATTATCTCCATGATTATCCATTACCAACTTATACTAGTTATTCACAATAACTAGGGACACATAATATTATAACAAAACATGTAAAAGCACATAACACTCAAGATAAACATTCTCTATTATAAATGCTAAAGACGATTACATAACGGTATTAGTTATGAGTCAAAATAACTATACGCCTAGAGCATAACACCAGCATAAACTCATTCAAAACACTCCCACGGCTAAGGAAGGTTTAGATATTTTGCAAAGATTTTGTGAAGGTGATAGTAGTGTGATGTAAGTACCCAAATCTGGCTCATGCCTTCCGGTTAAGTTTCCCGGCGATTCCCCTAACTTTCATAAAGTTCAGGGGCGATTCGGAAACTTTTCCAAGATTTCCAAGGAAGGAAGGACCTGCTAGGAATTAAAATTCTAGGCATGACCTCGCTGGAAAGGGCATTCTAGAATCTGCCACCTTGCAGGTTTCTAGAAGGAAAATGGTTGAGGCCCGTCTTGTCGTGCGACATACCTTGCCTTGACAAATTCCAGTTCGCCACCTTGCATGCTTCTAGAAGGAAAACGGTTATGGCTCGTAATGTCGTACGATATACCAAGCCACTCCCATGCAACCTATAAATAGAGGCCTGCACCTCTCATTTAAGGACCCCTTTTCACTCCTTAGCGTCACTCTGCCAAAATATGCCCAGAAGCTACTCTCTCTCCTCATACACACACCAACCCTCTCAATCCACTCACCATTCAATCTATCCTTCATAAACACTTCACATACACACATAGAATCAACTGTTCTAATCTAATCTGAGCTAAGATATCAACTCCAGAAGCTGATATTTGAAGAATCCTATACCTAACTTGGTATAGGGTTGGTGGTCTTCAAGGGTAACGACCCTCTATCCCTTTCTACCTCTCTATCTTCCTTCTACATGAGATCTCCATACTAAATGTATTGATAGCTCTTCACAAAGTCTTTGTGACCTGTTTTCAAACTTTGATAATATTCAAATGTTCATTGTTTTCTGATTATGATCAAGTTCTATAAGTCCTCTGGAAGTGGCATGATGTACCGTGCGACAGATCTAGCCAGACTAGATCCTGTGTCACGCGACATATCTGGCCACTTACAGAGGACATTTTCCTTTGTAAGTATTTCCATATTACACGTTTTCACTCGTTCCTCAAGATGAGTGTGGATCTCTCATATCCACACCCTCTTGAAATGTTTGTTATTGATGTATGAGCTCTCTGAGATCCACCTGTGATGTAACTTGATCATATCGTTGCCTTGCTATGTCTGTAAATGTGGCTTATAAAAGTTTCTGCAAATGGCTAAATGTGTCACGCGACACAACATACCATGCAAGTCCCGTGTCATGCAACAACATAGGCCAGTCTGCAGAAACTTTCTCCTTTCAGTTGTAATCTGATTTCAATCTTTTCCCGTTGTAATCTGATGTCCATCTGTACTTTAAATGTCATCTCCCATACACAATGGATTCATCGGGGATCCTCTCCCAAGGATGAACAAGGGTCCACACATGGCTTGTTCTAGGGAAGATCCATCGCATGATGATGTGAAGTCCCTTTTTCTTTGTACATAAAAACGCAATCTTTACTTTCCAATGCAACTCCCCCATGTACCTCATGGTTGGATCACTCTCCAAGGATTGTCTAGTGACCTTCTTAAGACACGAAAGACATAGGATGAGTATAAAGATCCAATCTTTATACCCTTCCCCTTAGTCCCCTTGGTACTTGAAGCATCCCATGGGTTGGATCGGTGTAAAGGTCTCATCTTTACATCGTTTCCTCCACTAGAGATGCCATAGTCGAAGTCCCTTTAGAAGTGGACGAACCTTAGCCCCTACATCTCCGATCATCACTTGAGATGATCATAAATGTCCCTACTAAGATCAAATCGTCTCAAGATGTAGGATTGATGGGCAAAGGCTCTTCCTTTCTAAAGAGTCTCATTTTTGGACTATAAAAAGGTGTCCCTCTATTTCGATCACATATGAACTTGTCCCAAAGAATGTTGGTTTATAACACACCAAGGCTCTCAAGCATAATATGGTTAATTATCCCAACGGGAGGGTGAAAAGGGTCACTTAACGATCACAAGTTCAAGATGAGCACGGGATCAAAATCCCGAATATATTAAATCCAAGGAATCCCGAGCGATAACCAACTCAAATGGTTTATACGTTCGGAAGATAACTTGGCACATTCCATCCCTTTTTCAAATCACACACACACGAGAGCACAAAACAAGCACAAAAATTGGATCTAGGGAGACTTGCCTTTGGCAAGGCTTCTTGGGTGAATGCCAAACGTTCTTCCCAAGGAGTAACTTAACCTCCGGACCCTATTCCTTTTTTTCAAAGTTTTGAGGAAATCAAAATGGCGTGGCGACTCCGTTTTTCAATTAAACCGGATGTCTTCAAACTGAGGTGAAGCGGTGACCCCTTATACGAGAAATCGGTTAGCAAAACCCGCGATCTTGGGCCCACATTCATAGTTTGGTGACTCCGCTGGGGAGCTGTAAACGTTTCCGAACTTCTTTCATAAGAAGCATTGGAAATGATTACGAGGGTTAGCCTCCCTCCGCGGATCCAATTTTCGTGCTTGTTTTTCTTTCATTATTTTTGCATGCATCTTGGTTTTTTGGATTTTGCATATTCTGAATACTGAACAGGGAGAATTCTGAAGCTGAAAAGGTGCCAAAATGTCTGGGGAAACAACCTGGAAATGAAAAAAAATTGGAACCTCGAAAACTGCTTGATCCAGCCGTACGACTTGATCTGCCTGGATCATAGCCGGGCGGCTTCTTTGGGCAGTTCCACCAGGACACTTCTGAGGTTATTCTGGCAGCTTTGGCAGCTTAGGGCTATTCAGTTCCAAGGCTGATCGGGCTCCAGAAAATTTACGTGCTTAACTGCTGCATTTTCCCCATCCCGAAAATCATTCCTTTAAAACACATTTCTGAAAATCTCTGTTTTAACTCAAAAAGGAACATTTTTAGGAGGCCGCACACTACACGCACCATATATATCCTGTATACTTTGCACGCACGTCCTTTTAACCCGGGATGGTTGTTCAGCTGCAGTCACGGACAGCATTACGATACTCCCGGGCGCGCACGGAATCATCCCAAACTCCCCATGGCAGCCAGTGTCGACCAATGCACTAGTCCGTGTCACACATTTTAAAACCGTGACTTTTTGATTGGTTTTTGGTCTAGAGCGTGTCATATAGCCTCATTGCATACCCTTGTAAAGGTCAAACCCTAGCCCATGCCGAAAGTCAAGATCCTTCGCGCAAGCGAAACTCTGCCGAAATTCCGCCAAAGAATAATTGGCAGAACCTTTACTCCAGCATTGACTTCGACTTTGACCCGCATAGGATATGTAAGAGTCAAGCTCGAGTCCGCGCCAAAAATCAGGATCTTTCGCGCAAGCGAAGCTCTGCCGAAATTCTGCCAAGGAAAAATTGGCAAGATCTTGAACCGGCATTGAATTTGACTTTGACTCGCGCGAAGTATACGACGCTCAATATGACGCTGTGTCATTCGGATTTTATCGTCCGAACCATGCCTATTATTTTCTTGGACAATGCCAAAGTCAAAACGTTTGTCGCATAAGCGAAACTCTGCCGAAATTCCGTTAAGGCTAAAAGACGAGACTTTCCCAGCATGCCTTGACTATAATCCGCATCGCTCGTGCATTAAAATTTCCTATGATCCACTAGACCCTAGGACCGTTCTTCTCTCTCGGTCGGTGGGATCCGCGTGCCCTATAGGACCCTCGCACGGGGATGTCCACCCTGGGAGGTCGAAATACAGGTGGAAAACGAGGGGCTTATAGACGTAGTGATGGAACCCACTGATCCAGGATCTGGAGTAGTTGCGAATAAGAAGGGAAACCCCTTTTCCAACCAAATAGAAATAAATAAAAGACATTGTTTTAAGTAAACTTGAACAATTAATGGAATCACAATTGCATGGTCCCATTTTTAGAATCTCTAATTGTGACCTTCACGGTCCGATCTCCAATCTCCAAATCTTTAATCGCGACCTTGTCCGATCTCCGATCTCCGATCTCGTCCTTTCACGGTCCAATCTCCAAATCTTTAATCGCGACCTTCACGGTCCGATCTCCGATCTCGACCTCTCACGGTCACATCTCCAATTGCTACCCTCACGGTCCGACCTCCGCTCCTCGATTCTGACCTCTCACGGTCAAATTTCCAATCGAGACCCTCCCGGTCTGATCTTCAATCTCCAACCGAGACCTTTCACGGTCCAACCTCCGATATCAATCTTTCGTGGTCAAAAAGGGCAATCCCGACCTTTCACGGTCAAATCTCCAATCAAGATCCTCACGTTCCAATTTTCTATCTTGACCTTTCAAGGTATAATCTTTTCCGATCAATTAGGACTAGGGGAAAACGTGTTTTACGTAAAATTTAAGCAATAAGTGCATGTTACTTGAGCCTTCAGCCTAAACACTTACCTCCAAGTCTAAACCTCGCCCACCCCCAAGTCTAAACCTTGCCTATCTCTTTTCCGAAGCGAGAAAAAAAGTGGGTGAGAATTCCGGGTCAGCGGTTTTTCGGTGCGGAAACCTCAGGTTCAGACAGTCCAGCAGAATCATCAGTTTAGAATGGTAGATGTGACAGAAAGCAGTAGGGGTACGAGTAATCCGATGACCGGAGAGGAAGAGTTAGTCCTAACTTTGGAAAATGCCCATAAGGCTCATGAAGAGCAACAAGCCATGCTCATCGATGCTCTCTGCCACCATGGGGTTCAGGTAACAGTTGAGGCAAATGGTTCTCTGGTCATGGTTGAAGATGAGACTCCAGAAACAGTGATCTCAGCCCCTCCATCCTATAACCAATACCCTCCATCCTATAGCCAACACCTTCCTCCTTTGACATATGATTCCCCACTAATGACTACTGCCCTCCAGTTCCTCCCAGTGTCCCAGGCTATCAGGGCTCCATCGCCCTCAGCTCCTCAGAACGGATTGGGTTTCATCACACCTGTTCCTCAGTTTCAGCGGTACCTGCCAGTTTATGCTCCAGCTTCACATAATCAGTTTGAGCCATGCGACAATGTTCTGAGACCCCTATACCCGCCTGAATACAATCATGAGTGGCTAAAATAAAATTCGGAGGCCTCAAGTTTTCAGTGTACATCCACCGGACTTAGTGAATTCACCCGTCAGTTTCACCAGTCTACTGCTGTGGTTCCCTCTACTGATAAAAGTCTTGTTGCGAGTTCCAGTAACTCGAGTGTTCCCGTTGACCCCCATGTGGCAATATTGATGGAGCAAGTGAAACAAATGCAAGGAAAGCTTGATCTCATGATGAGTACCAGTACTCCCTCGACCCAAGATGTCGAACCAGGCAAAGAAATGATTCTACCGTGCAAAACCCAATGCCACCAGCACCAAGCAGCAACTGCACCCAACTCAGCACCAGTTCCTCACAAAGGAAAGAATGTCACAGCCTCCTTCAGACAAATCCAACAATGGAACCAACTGAACAATGGAAATCCAAGTCTTGAGAACAACAATGTCTCCCGAAAACTCCGCTCCCTTTATTATGACAATGTGGAGATGCCTTTAAGCGAGATGCTGAAAGAGCTAATGAAAGAAAAGCTGATAAAGCCACTGGAGAATTGGAAGCCCAGGGACCCCAACATTCAGTTGGATGAGTCTAAGCATTGTCTTTTCCACCAGTACCATGGGCACGACACTGATGATTGCTGCTATTTGAGGCATGAGATCCAGAAGTTGATAGAAGATGGGAAGCTCGAGGACCTCCATGAGCCAAAAACAAAAATCCATATTCATAATGGTAATCGGGATGCCCATGAGCAAAGTTTTTGACGATTTGGTGAGACAAGGCCTTCTCAAACCTCTCGAGAATTATCAGCCGAGGAACCCACGTAACCTTGACAGGACCAAGTTATGTGAATACCACAATCATCATGGTCATACGACAGACAAGTGTCTGACTCTGAAGAAAGAAATCTAAGGGTTGATCTACGAAGGAAAGCTCAAGTTCCCTGGCAGTCCAAACAGCGAAGAATAGCTAGGCTAGGGGTTACCTATCCTTAAGCAAGAAAAAAAAAGAAAAAAAATAGTCTCTCAGTCAACTCTCGTGGGTTATAGTACTTTCCTCTTTCAATCAAGTCCTCCTCGGACATTGTAATTAATCTTCAATCTTCTATATAAAAGAGTCTTTTCTTTTCTTGCTAGACTTAAGACATTATTTGCACACCTCCATTACATTTAATGAAATGATTTTATTTTATATGATCACTTGCATTGCTCAATAAATAATCTCTCGAAATAATTAATGTTCTGATTAATCGGTGATAGAAAGTCAACTAATGCTTTCCCCATACACTTTCCTTACCTCACAAAAAGCCTCCATAAAGCCATACACTTTCCTTACCTTAGAAAAGCCTTCATCAAGCCATACACCTCCCAAATCATGTCCTCATCTTCACCTTGACCAAAGTCAACAACGGCGGCAACATCAAGGAACAACAAAAGGCCACTCAGCTTCGAAAGATTGACCCCATGTTGACAACAACCTAGGAGCTTGCCTTTGCCCTCAGGTGCTTAAAAAAAAGAGAGCAAGAGTGCAAAAAGAGTAATACCCAGCTAGGCTACAAACCTTGAAAAAGGACGGTCTAGGAAAAAAATAGGGTTTCACATAAAAAAAAAGGAAAAGAAAAAAAAAGAAGAGTGCAAAAAGAGTAATACCCAGCTAGGCTAAAAACCTCGAAAAAGGACGGTCTAGGCAAAAAACAGGGTTGCACATAAAAAAAAGAACAATGGAGAGGTCAAGGCAAAGACAGAAATATTTCATAAGCCCTTAGGTATATGCAAATTCTTTCTGTCCCAATGAAAGATAAAAGAAGCAATTGAAGCAGCCGTCCAAAAATGACTTGGTCAAGGAATCATCCCGAGGCTCATGCCTCATCATCATCCAACCTTCATCCGAGCCTTCTTACCAAAGGAACCACAAATGTTCAAATCCCATTTCCCAAAGCCAAACACAGTTCAGCCAAAGCCGAACTACGGCGACCTGAGCTCCTCACAATGAGGAAAACGTAGGCAACCAGAAATGATCCGATAATAAACACATTCAAATTCATGAAATTTCGGTCTCATCAATGGCCTCTCCCATAAACACATTCAAATCCCAGAAAACCAAGTCTCATCAATGACCTCCCTATACACAAACTCTTCTTTTACACCCAGCCAACCTTGATCCGCGATACTGGTTGACTTTCTCCTTGTGATTAATCAGAATGTTTTTTCATATCGAGATTAGTGGTTGAATAACCCGAACATTAATAATGGGTTTTAAGCAATCTTGTGATCATTGTAAATAAAACAAGTTTTCAGATGTCTTGACAAGTCTTCTCTTTCTACATTTTAGGAAAGGTAGTGCTAAACACTGATTTTCTGTCAGCAGGGGCTTCCATACACTTTTACCAACCTTTCTACGCTTATACTCTCTCAAAAGAGTCAAACCCAAAGCGAGTTCTCGTGCCTACGTCGAATAAGGCCATCAAAATAACACAAAATCTGGATCTATTCCCACCTTTCGAAAAATATGCCCCTGAGTGACTAAAGAAAATTAGAAAGTAAGTACGAAAGGATAGGGTATTCCCTCTTCTGCTACAATTCGCATTAGGGCTGCCTTGATACTTTTCAAGGATGGGGCTTCGCCAAGCCATTTCTTTAGACTGGGGCTTCTTTAGCCATTTTTGGGGTCCGCATGGGGTTCCTCACTATGTCACAAAATGGGTCCAGTCTTGGTAAAATCAACCTCAGGATAACTTTTGCAGCACCAACCAGATTGGAACTTTTTTTCACCAAGTCATCCCTTCAAGCCAGGGCTTTGCCAAATAAAAGGATCTTCGCTCACTTTAATAAGAACCTGGGGCTTTGCAGACTTTTTCTCCTCAGACCGGGGCTTTCGATAAGTTGCATCCATTCTCAGAAGAGAGGTTTGGTCATTTTGACATTTGCTTTAGTCTTTGATTCTAAAAAGCCTGTCAACATCAGCTTCAAGTGCCAGAGCTTGAGAAATGAACATTAATCAAAACCCGAGGTTTAAACCCAGTCTCAGCCCAAGAGGGAATTCTGGTCCACATTGACAACATCTCAGTAACAACAGTCCAGTTCGCACCCAAGGGATACAACCCCATCCTCTCAAAACCTGCATAAAAATATTTCCCAAACACATTTCATATATACATCCTGGCCCAATTTTCGCAACATTTCCACAAAAAAAAAATCACCCCGAGGCTCAAGTAACGTGCCAATTACTAATGATAACATTTTCTCCCAAAATCCCTTCGTTATTTCCGTTATAACGAAATAACGCCAGGTGACAGCCTCCGAATTGTCAAAATCCAACTTTAGCTACCTCTATCTCCTTGATAGTGAAGTACACTTTAGTTTTTCCAACTTTAGCTACCTCTATCTCCTTGATAGCGAAGTACGCTTTAGTTTTTCCAACTTTAGCTACCTCTATCTCCTTGATAGCCAAGTACGCTTTAGTTTTTCCAACTAGCTACCTCTATCTCCTTGATAGCGAAGTACGCTTTAGTTTTTCCAACTTTAGCTACCTCTATCTCCTTGATAGCTAAGTACGCTTTAGTTTTTCCAACTAGCTACCTCTATCTCCTTATAGCGAAGTACGCTTTAGTTTTTCCAACTTTAGTTACCTCTATCTCCTTGATAGCAAAATATGCTTTAGTTTTCCAACCTTAGCTACCTCTATCTCCTCGATAGAGACATAAGATTTAGTCTCGTAAGGTGACAACCTCCATTAATTGTCAAATAAGGTGACAACCTCCATTAATTGTCAAGTAAGGTGACAACCTCCATTAATTGTCAAATCAAATAAGGTGACTCCTCCATTAATCGTCAAAATCTCAAGGATCCTAGACATGTTCCTAACTATCTAGTGAGACTTGAACTACGACCAAGGCTTGATTCCTCCGGGATACGTAGGTAGCCTGTCATAAAGGTCCAGCCATCCGACCACATTGGTCATCCCTTTCATTCACCATTCCTCAATGGTGCGTAAAACTTTCATAAAGGGTCCAGCCATCTGACCGCAGTGGTCACCCGTTTCCTTCATCACTCCTCAGTGGTGAAGTAACCTTTCATAAAGGGTCCAGTAATCTGACCGCAGTGGTCACCCGTTTCCTTCATCACTCCTCAATGGTGAAGTAGCCTTTCATAAAGGGTCCAGTCATTTGACCGCAGTGGTCGCCCGTTTCCTTCATCACTCCTTAGTAATGAGATAGCCTTTCATAAAAGTCTAGTTATCTGACCACATTGGTCACTCCCTTCATTTGGCATATCCCTAGTAGGATCAGTCATTTGACCTCTTTGGTCACCTAGTTCCAATTCGTGTCAACAATTCCAGTCCAATTCTAAAGGTTCTATAAGTACAGTTCAGACTACCTCTGTCACGTGACAAACCTAGCCACATGGCATACTAGGTCGTGCGATACCTTTAGCCAACATCAGACATCAGTGAACTGCATCATTCTGCATTCCCCAGGGCACTCCCCGACTTGTCAATTACTACAACCATCATCAATCCACTTCTCAAATGTATGGGGGAGGGTTCATTCATCCCATATATGCCCATACATTCATATACACACTCACCCGGTACATATACAAACCATGAACCCATCCATTCAATCAAACCATCAACCATACGACCATCATTCCATTTTCCATTCTCGAGATAGACTCGTGCAATAAAAAGAGCTAACAATGTATATATAAACTAACAAATAACCAAGTCTGATCTTGTACAAAAGTAGTGCATAGCAAAAATAGAATAGTCTAGGGTATGTTTTCTCAAAGAGTACAATAATCAAAAAGTCATAATCTGATCAAACGGGGCTACTATGAATCCTCCTCCTCCTCAGTATCTCCTCTATCGTCCTCCTCCTCTGTGAGTATAGGGTCAGGATCATCAGCCGGAGCCTAATAAGCTACAGGGTCCACGCGATAGAACTCACTGACCTCAGGAATAACAGTAGTATCAAGCTCGTGCGGGTCAACAGGGAGATCATCGTCATCATCATCACTATCGTCCTCTAAGTCCTCTGAGCCGGATGGAACATATGAAGGGTTCTTGCTCCGATATTTCTTCGATCCGCTCGTATCCACGTCAACTCGAGCCCTTTTCCTTCCCGGCTGGCTGGGAGAGGAGTCATCATCTGAAGTTTGGGATCTACATTACTCCTTCTAGAACTGGGCGCTCCTCTGTAGCCGCTCAATCATGTCTAAAGCTTCCGTGTAAGCTCGAGAAAGATGTCTGTAGGACTGAGCTGAGACCTGTTACAATTAGACAACAAAAGAGATTAGGAGGCAGGTCGTAATAATGAAAAAGGATGCTAACAGGTGCACATAATAAAGATGGTGACACTCACAGATCTAGAGCCCTCAGGAAGCTGGAGGTGAGGATGAATCCGGCTCATGTCAATGGGAGCTCGCCTCACGTGATCATCGCCCCGATAGTTAAAGTATGGAGGAGGCAAAGGGGCTCTCGCTACATATCCGGATGACGGTCCTGCACTCTGAGCACCATGCCCTGCTATCACCTGTGGTGACCGTAGCCTCTCTGCAACATACACAGTGTAGTCACCTCCCTCCTCAACATGATTGTAAGCGCCATCACCCTGGATCAAACTGGCCAAATCCTCCAACTTTCGAGGGAACCACATATCCTCTGGAGGATCAACAGGAACCTGAGCAATCCTATCCGGCCCATGTTGTCTATGGACTCTCTCCCCAAAGTATAGAGCATCCCCAGACAAACCCACTAGCAGCTTGCGACACTCTGTCAAGTGCGCAACATAATCCAAACCCTGGTCGTCATATCGGCCAGCCCAGGGAAATAAGCTCAATCTTTGAGGGGTCCTTCTCAAGCATAGCAGGGTGTCCTGATACGAAGCCGTCATCCTGCACCTCACACTATCCGTCATGGTCTGTCTCCTGGCATCCCTCATCCACCATCTGAGAGCAGGAAAAGTGGTGGCAAGAAACTCATCCCGGATCTGCCATGCATAGCAGCCAAAGACCTCATAGGCCCAAGCATGAAAGGAAGAAGAAGAAGTCAAAATGGGGGAAATAATGATAGGAAATGACAGAGTGAAATGTACAAAAGAGAAGAAGTCAAGATGAGAGAATACCTCAAAGGCCATGTGACAGCAATTGAAGTACATCGCCTTCCCCCTGCTGACGTCATCTAGAGCCAAATACATCTCGGCTAAACCTGCCTCACCCCAGGACAGGTTCCCCATGACATCCCAAGCTCTCAGAAGCTCCAACAGTGAAATCAGGGCAGTAGACGCGCTGTTGATGAATAACATATCAGAAAAACCCACCCATATAAAAGCTCTTGCCAATCTCTCGACTCTCAGCAGAATCATCAAAAACAACATGATAGTCTCTACTCTGCTCCCCAATCCGACCATGAAGCTCACCCAACTCGTATCCGTTCCCCTTCTTGTCCTGGGGAATGAAACCAAGTAGTCCCATAAAATCTACATCAGCAATAGGCTGGGGCTCAGCAGTGAGGATGGGCTCATCAACATAAAGGGGCTCAGCAGTAAAAGGCAATCCTGTAATAACTGCAAAATCATACGGTGTGACTGTCGCCTCGCCCCAGGAGAAATGGAATGAGTGAGTGGTCTCCCACCAAAACTCCCTGAATGCATTCACTAACTCTACACTCCTCTGTGTGTCTCCAATGGCTTTCGCCATCTCAAAAAATTGCCCCAACCCAGCAATGTAGACCATGCCCTTGGGCGAATGTATCTGCTCCTAGATACCTGGTAAGCTATCCCACAGTCTGCCGATCATCTCCGGGGAGCCCCGGGTACGCAATCCCTGCAGGTAAACACATCACAGGTATGAATATCTCATTTAATATCATTCTATCCTTAAAAGCATGTCATAAATAGCAAAATGAAAATCATTTTTGGGCCCATCCCAATGTTCATCATATTTCATTATTCTTCTGTATATGTCCAATTTACATAAAAAATGGTCATTTTCCTTCGAGTCTGTCTTACCTTTTTTCAAATAAAAGTAGGTTAAATCACATAATGTAGAATATGCATTTATCATCATATGTCCTAGTTCAATTCATGCAGTTAGTTCATTATTTCACATGCAAGTTCAGATTTTTGTCAAATCATTTTAGCATAAGAATTCAATTTCCAATCAATTTCATCCCAATAAAAACAAGGGTTACAGATAGAAGCATACCATGGATTTTTTCTCAGCAGCGGAGGTGTGTTCTTTGAGCTGTTGGTAAAATTCTCCCCTCAAAGCTTACGGAATGAATGACCATTGATTCTTTTGAACCCCCTTTCGTCGAGAAGCCAACTCGGCGTGTTGTGGAGCCTTCTTCATAGGGCGCATCCTAGGAGGCATCGTTCCAAGCTGAATCCGAATCAAATTGCTTGGTTTCTCTTGATTTCCCTATCAATTTCGTGCTTATCGTCTCTCTTCTCTTAGGCTCTGTTCATCTCCCTCTCAATTTTGTGACTTTCAAATGACGACTGTTGGAATTTAAAAGGGACTATTCACAGGGCGTACTAAGTCGTGCGACATACTTAGCCCATGTGGCTTGTTTTTACAATTTTGTCGTAGGCCCAATTTTACAATTTTTGCCCCCGTAGGCCTGTTTTACCCTTTGTGCCCCTGGCATTTCCAATTATATTTCTTAAATCAATCAAATTTTTTCTTCCAGTGCCCCCGTGGCCTATTTTACAAATTTACCCATGTGGCCTGTTTTATTATTTTTGCCCCTGGCATTTTCAATTCTATCTCTCAAATAATAAAAAAAATCATCGGGTCCTTCCCGCGTCTATACAAAAATCATCGGGTCCTTCCGGCTTCTTTACAAAAAAATCTTCGGGTCCTTCCTGTTTCTTTACAAAAATCATCGGGTCCTTCCCATTTCTTTACAAAAAAATCATCGGGTCCTTCCTGTTTCTTTACAAAAATTATCGGGTCCTTCCCATTTCTTTACAAAAATCATCGGGTCCTTCCCGCTTCTTTGCAAAAATCATTGGGTCCTTCCCGCTTCTTTACAAAAATCATCGGGTCCTTCCCGCTTCTTTACAAAAAAAAATCATCGGGTCCTTCCCGCTTCTTTACAAAAACCCTCGGGTCCTTCCCGTTTCTTTACAAAAAAACCCATCGGGTCCTTCCCGCTTCTTTACAAAAAACCCTCGGGTCTTTCCCATTCTTCACCAAAAAACCATCGGGTCCTTCCTATTCTTCACTAAAAAATCCTTGGGTCCGTCCCTCTTGTCACAATCACTGGGCGACTTCCCCTCGATAGTCACTAGTTCGAACTACGATCCGACTTGATTCCCTCCTAGGGATACGTAGGAATCCTTTCTTTAAAGGTCCAGCCATTTGATCATTTCGGTCATTATTCGATTTGAGGCACCGTAAGTTCTCACTTGTTTGAACTACGATCTGGCTGGATTACTCAGTGATACGTAGGTAGCCCGTTCAGCCACTCGACCTCCTTGGTCACCCAATTTGTCTCGGCAGTTCGCCAGATTGGATCCTTTTATCGACAACCCCACTTGCCTTGCAAGTGACGTTGCCGAGGGGCTTCTGTAAGTACCCAAATTTGGCTCATGCCTTCCGGTTAAGTTTCCCGGCGATTCCCCTAAATTTCATAAAGTTCAGGGGCAATTCGGGAACATTTCCAAGCTTTCCAAGGAAGGAAGGACCTGCTTGGAATTAAAATTCCAGGCAGGACCTCGCTGGAAAGGGCATTCTAGAATCTGCCACCTTGCAGGTTTCTAGAAGGAAAATGGTTGAGGCCCGTCTTGTCGTGCGACATACCTTGCCTTGACAAATTCCAGTTCGCCACCTTGCATGCTTCTAGAAGGAAAACGGTTATGGCTCGTAATGCCGTGCGACATACCAAGCCACTCCCATGCATCCTATAAATAGAGGCCTGCACCTCTCATTTAAGGACCCCTTTTCACTCCTTAGCGTCACTCTGCCAAAATACGCCCAGAAGCTACTCTCTCTCCTCATACACACACCAACCCTCTCAATCCACTCACCATTCAATCTATCCTTCATAAACACTTCACATACACACATAGAATCAACTGTTCTAATCTAATCTGAGCTAAGATATCAACTTCAGAAGCTAATATTTGAATAATCCTATATCTAACTTGGTATAGGGTTGGTGGTCTTCAAGGGTAACGACTCTCTATCCCTTTCTACCTCTCTATCTTCCTTCTACATGAGATCTCCATACTAAATGTATTGATAGCTCTTCACAAAGTCTCTGTGACCTGTTTTCAATCTTTGATAATATTCAAATGTTCATTGTTTTCTGATTGTGTTCAAGTTCTGTAAGTCCTCTGGAAGTGGCATGATGTACCGTGCGACAGATCTAGCCAGACTAGATCCTGTGTCACGCGACACATCTGGCCACTTACAGAGGACATTTTCCTTTGTAAGTATTTCCATATTACACGTTTTCACTCGTTCATCAAGATGAGTGTGGATCTCTCATATCCACACCCTCTTGAAATGTTTGTTATGATGTATGAGCTCTCTGAGATCCACCTGTGATGTAACTTGATCATATCGTTGCCTTGCTATGTCTGTAAATGTGGCTTATAAAATTTTTTGCAAATAGCTAAATGTGTCATGCTAAACAACTTGCCATGCAAGTCATGTGTCACGCGACAACATAGGCCAGTCTGCAGAAACTTTCTCCTTTCAGTTGTAATCTGATTTCAATCTTTTCCCGTTGTAATCTGATGTCCATCTGTACTTTAAATGTCATCTCCCATACACAAAGGATTCATCGGAGATACTCTCCCAAGGATGAACA
The DNA here is from genome assembly GCA_022495995.1 of Adenophora triphylla var. japonica. NCBI lineage: Eukaryota > Viridiplantae > Streptophyta > Magnoliopsida > Asterales > Campanulaceae > Adenophora > Adenophora triphylla. The sequence goes on from JAFEMH010003868.1 coordinate 161,687, forward strand.
AGGGTCCACACGTGGCTTGTTCTAGGAAAGATCCACCGCATGATGATGTGAAGTCCCTTTTTCTTTGTACATAAAAACGCAATCTTTACTCTCCAATGCAACTCCCCCATGTCCCTCTTGATTGGATCACTCTCCAAGGATTGTCTAGTGACCTTCTTAAGGCACGAAAATTATAGGATGAGTATAAAGATCAAATATTTATACCCCTCCCCTTAGTCCCCTTGGTACTTGAAGCATCCCATGGGTTTGATCGGTGTAAAGGTCTCATCTTTACATCGTTTTCTCCAAAAAAGGATGCCATAGTCGAAGTCCCTTTAGAAGTGGATGAACCTTAGCCCCTACATCTCCGATCATCACTTTAGACGAGCATAAATGTTCCTACTAAGATCAAATCGTCTCAAGATGTAGGATTGATGGGCAAAGGCTCTTCATTTCTAAAGAGTCTCAATCTTGGACTATAAAAAGGTGTCCCTCTATTTCGATCACATATAACCTTGTCCCAAAGAACATTGGTTTAAAACACACCAAGGCTCTCAAGCATAATATGGTTGATTATCCCAATGGGAGGGTGAAAAGGGTCACTTAATGATGATCACAAGTCCAAGATGAGCACGGGATCAAAATCTCGAATACATAAAATCCAAGGAATCCCGAGCGATAACCAACTCAAATGGTTTATACGTCCAAAAGATAACTTGGTACATTCCATCCCTTTCTCAAATCACACACACACACGAGAGCACAAAACAAGCACAAAAATCGGATCTAGGGAGACTTGCCTTTGGCAAGGCTTCTTGGGTGAACGCCAAACGTTCTTCCTAAGGAGTAACTTAACCTCCGGACCCTATTCCTTTTTTTCAAAGTTTTGAGGAAATCAAAATGGCGTGGCGACTCCGTTTTTCAATTAAACCGGATGTCTTCAAACTGAGGTGAAGCGGTAACCCCTTATACGAGAAAGCGGTTCACAAAACCCGCGATCTTGGGCCCACATTCACATGTGCGTGAAACTAAGCTTAGAAGGCTCATTAGAAAATTTGTAAGATTAAGGATGGGTGAAGATGAAAATATTTCTTCATATATTGAAAAATTGTTTGACCTTGCAAATGAAAGTCAAGTTTTGGGTGAACCCTTCACCAATAAACAACTAGTTTCAAAATCTATTAGAACCCTTCCTGAGCGCTTCAATATAAAAGTTTCATCTATTGAAGAAGCTCACAATCTTTTTACTATGGATTTCAATACCTTAATGAGTATTTAAAAACACTTTGAGCTAAATCTTGCCGAATAAAGTGAAGCCACTAAGGGCAAGAATATAGCCTTGAAAATTCAGTCCTCAGGTCATCAAAAGATGAGGATGAAGAGAATTTTGAGGAATTGGATGTAAATGCTAGTGTTGCTTTACATGCTAAGAAATATAATTCTATGGCATCTTCTGACCAGTCAAGGTCTGATCCCAAGTACATTGATTCAATTCAATATTATGCTTGTTCTGGATGGGGTCACTATGCAAATGAGTGTGCAAACACTCTAAGAAAAATGGGAAAGAACTTGTGGGTGTCTCTCAGTGATAATGAAGACGAGGGACCATCCCAAGTTTAAGAACCTGATCTGACAGCAATGATGGTCACTGTATGTGACTCGGTTACTGAAAGTGCTATCACAAGTGTTACCATCTCTCGTAACACCTGAGACCACACTCAGCAGGCATAACAACTTCAGTTTTTCTAATGTTGTTTGTTTCATGGGTTCAACTGACCTTGATACAGGAAACTCAAAGGAGGATGAGCTGAGTAAGGATGAGCTCACAAAAAGGTTACATTCTTCGCCAAAGAAAATTATGAGCTGAAAGAAAGCTTAACTAAACTGGAGGTCCAACTTACCAAGAAGGATGCTATGTTGGATAAAGTCAAGGCCAAGTTGTCTCTTGTCGAGACCACCTTTAAGAAACTCAACACAAGATCTTCCAAACTGGATGAGATCCTCAATTTGAGTAACCTCTCAAGGCAGGTATTGGTTTCCAAGAATCTTTAGATAAAATATCTTTTACTTTGACTATTGATGAAAGTAAAACGTGTTTTGTAAAGGAACGTGTTTCTGATGAAAATAATTTCGTAACTGATTCTTCTAACAAAGCTAAAGTGTGTAAATAATGTCACACTACTGGACATTTTAAAAATAAGTGTCAATCTTTTTTAAAGAAACTGTCCATTTCTACAGTGTTACCAGAAGTGTTGTCCACTACTTCAGATAGAACTTCTAATAACACTGTCTGTCAGAAAGTAAAAAATTCAAAGAAGAAAACATGGAAACCCAAATCTAATCTGAGATGTGATGTTGTTTATACTGCTTTGAAAACAAATGTAGAGGGTTCATGGTATTTTGACAGTGGATGTTCACGTCATATGACGGGAACAAAGTCGTTTTTAACTAACAATGAATCAATACATGGGGGTAGTGTTACTTATGGTGGTGGTAGTAAGAGTACAATTAATTGGAAAGGGACACTTAAAGTGTCTGGTTTCCCCACATTAAAAAATATCTTACATGTTGATGGTCTTTTTGCTAACTTGATTGGCATTAGTCAACTTTGTGATGATAATTTAGAGGTGAAATTCAACAAAAACACTTGTGAGGTCTTTAATGTTTCTAACATTTGTGTGATGTCAGGAACTAGATCTAGTGATAATTGTTATCTTGTTGAAGATAAAAAGGTGTGCCATTCGACTAAGGTTGATGTTACTGAAATTACCCGGGATTTCGCGCGGACGCGAAATGCGGTTGTCTTTCGCGGAGGGTTGGTGTCTGAGACCTCGCTTCATGGGAAGGAAAAATGAGGAGTCGCCACGCGGTTTTTGTATTTTGAGCCCAAACGTTGAGAAACGGCTTTTGAAAATGGTGTCATTTTTATTGGTAGCAAAAACTTAGGAAAAGGCTTTGAAAATAGGGGAACATTTTTATTGGTAGCAAAAACGAGTAAAAAGCTTTTTTAGTACCAGAGATTGTTAGGTTCGGAGGTCACGTTACGTTTCGGGTAGAGTATTACGAGATCGCCCGAAACGCCTCGCATGACGAGTCTTTCTACCTTTCTCGAAAACGTGTGTGTGTGTGTGTGTTTTGAAATGGGGGCTTGAATGACAAGCTTAATCCTGTTTTGAATGTCAAATGTTGATTAGGTGACTTTGTTTGAAAAGACGAGCGTTTGAATGACAAACGTCGGTTTGAGACAGAAATGAGCGTTTGCGTGGCAAACGTCGATTTTGAGTTTGAAAGGAGCGTTTGCGTGGTAAACGTCGATTTTGAGTTTGAAATGAGCGTTTGCGTGGCAAACGTCGATTTTGATTTTGAAATGAGCGTTTGCGTGGCAAACGTCGATTTTGAACCGTGCGAGTCATTGTTAACGATTTTTACGGGAAAAATGCGTATTAAATGATTTTGAGTGTCAAATGGCGGCTTTTAGTTTGAAAGATGAGCGTTTGAATGACAAACGTCATTTTGCGCATTTTGAAAGAGAGTTCGATGGACGAACTCCGGTTTTGAACCGGGCATTACATTGTCAACGATTTTTACGGGAAAAATGCGTATTAAATGATATGCGATCAACGAATCGGGTTGCGACTCGGACTTTGAAAAGTAAATACTATCACGATCCAAACGGGTCGGACTTTGTAAATGACAGTATTTAAAGTGCGGTATCAACGGAATCAAACGATCCGGAATTGTAAATGACGATCGACGAGTCAAACGACTCGGAATTGTAAATGACGATCGACGAGCCAAACGACTCGGAATTGTAAAGTACGATCAACGAGCCAAACAGCTCGGAATTGTAAAGTTGCATGAAAGTAAAGGACGTTCGACGGATCAAACAATCCGGAATTGTAAATGACGATCAACGAGCCAAACGACTCGGAATTGTAAATGACGATCGACGGATCAAACGATCCGGAATTGGTAAATGACATAAAAGTAAACGGAACGGGGTCGGAACGCCGTTTTAACCCGAGATTACTTCTCTTACGGGAAGAGAAGAGGATCAGGGACTAAAACGTATCGGACCCCGTTAGACGGTGACGTCTACATTTTAAGAGTGAGAGAGGGAGCTACCTATGGCTAGGGTCGGCTCCTTTGGCTCGGTGGGCGTATACGGGATACGAAAAGGTGTTTCGGAAGTGTTTGGGCAGAGTTTCCCCTTTTATTTGGTGCTTAGAAACCTAGGGATTTGGGCAGCGTTTTGACTTGTGTCGGTTTAGCCTACGATCAGAATCTACCGACGAGTAGCACGAGGGCCCCCGAAGAGTAGAGAATTCCGCCGACGAGTAGCACGAGGGCCCCCGAAGAGCGGAAGAAAGACAAGCTTTGAAGCTTGGGGTGGAGAGAGGAGGAAAAGGTGTCGGATTTATGAAGGGGAGGGGGAGTATTTATAGGAGGGGAAAACTTGGAGGAGGGAGAAAATACTTGGGGAGGAAGAAAATGGAGTGGAGAGCAAGAAATTTTGCTTAACCTGATGGGTTTCTGCCTTGCAGAAAGAGTCCGGCCGGACTTGGACTTAATTTGGGGATATTTTGGTCATTTGGCCTTGAGTTTGACACGTCTTGGACACGTATTTAAGCTGCAGAAAGAGTTCGGCCGGAATGTTCCTGAAATTGGCTATATTTCCTGATTGAACAAGTTACCTGCGTAGATCTTGTTCTCGCGTTCGATTTGATATGTGGTGGGCCCAAAACGGAGTTCGTATGAGGGAGTTATGACCTCCGGAAGGTCGAGACGCTCGAAAACGGGAAATCGAATCCCGGAAGACCCCGAAAAGTACGTTTTTCGGGGAAAGCCATACTTTTACATGGGATAACGTGTGTTGAGTACGCTTTGATGTCGGGATGCACGGGGCAGTCCCGGGATGTCTCGTTGACTCGAGAACGGGGAACTTAACGGGTTTCGGTTAACTTTTAACGGATTTTGACGATTCGGATTTGGGTACTTACAGTTAGCCCCTCGGCGACATCACTTTCGAAGGAAGTGGGGTCGTCAAAAAAGATAAGGATCCAAATCGGGGGATTCCTTATGGAGAGACCTGGGCGGTCAAATGGCTGGACCCTTAGCGAAAGGATTCCTACGTATCCCGAGCGGGAATCAAGCCGATCGTAGTTCACGGGTGCAAGGAGCCGCGCGTGGGGACCTTGACCTGAGTGAGACTGTTTGGAGGCGTCTGAACCTGGATGGAGACTATTGTGAGGCGTTTGGAACTGGGATCCCTGAAACCTTCGAGGGCGTGTGGCACCTCGGACCGGAGTTGCTGGAGCTTACGAGGGCGTGTGGCGCCTCAAACCGGATTTGCTGATACTGACGAGGGCGTGTGGCGCCTCAAACCAGGGTTGCTGAATCATACGAGGGCGTGTGGCGCCTCAGACTAGAGTTGCTGAATCATACGAGGGCGTGTGGCGCCTCAGACCGGAGTTGGCGAGGATACGCTTATCCTGAGATTAAGGCGTTCGCGCCTTGGGTGCTGGACTTATGATGACTGCCAGGTTTATCTGCCGGAGATAGGGTGGCAATGATGGGAATGGTTGTGTTAAACTGGCGTTATTAACAACACGGAAGAAGTGACGTTCCAACGATGGGGTTAGGAACGGGATGTGGTCTCGGGAGAGACTGACACATTGCTGGGGAAAAGCGCCAAGAGTGCCGAGAGGCCGGGCTAGGAACCGAGAGGGCCGATTGACGTTTCTTCTTTAGAATCTGCTGAGGATGAGCGTTCGGGCTTACCTTGATGGCCGAAGAGGGATTGTTGTGCGGGCTTACCATGATGGCCGCCGAAGTGGGACTATCGGGCTTACGATCGGCGTAGGGAAGTGAACGTTAGTGAAAACCAATGGGAATTTTGACGTCGGGAGACGGATTTGTGATTTGATGTCCGAAGACAGGACTGAGCGTTTGAATGTCAAACGTCGGTTTAGGGTGGAAATGAGCGTTTGAATGTCAAACGTCAACTTGGGATGTAAATGAGCGTTTGAATGTCAAACGTCGACTTGATATGGAAGTGAGCGTTTGAATGCCAAACGTTGACTGGGGATTGAGAATTTAACGTCTGAGACGGCGTTAGTGAGGACTAATGAGAATTTAACGTCGGAGACGAGCGCGTTAGTGAAAACTAACTGGGACTTGACCTCGGGAGAGGGGGTCGGTTGACGTGTCCACTACCAAGAGTAGGGGAGATGACGAGATGTGAAATATCGGGAGAGGATCTCACGAGGGAGAATAATAGGAAAGGGTCTCACGAGGAGATGGCGAGATGCGAAATCTCGGGAAGGAATCTCACGGGGAGATAGCGAGATGTAGAATCTCGGAAGGGAATCTCACGGGGAGATAGCGAGATGCAGAATCTCGGAAGGGAATCTCGCGAGGAGATGGCGAGATGCGAAATCTCGAAAAGGAATCTCATGGGGAGATGGCGAGATGCGGAATCTCGGAAAGGAATCTCACGGGGAGATAGCGAGATGCAGAATCTCGGAAAGGAATCTCACGGGGAGATAGCGAGATGCAGAATCTCGGAAAGGAATCTCACGGGGAGATGGCGAGATGCAGAATCTCGGAAAGGAATCTCACGGGGAGATGGCGAGATGCAGAATCTCGGAAAGAAATCTCACGGGGAGATGGCGAGATGCAAAATCTCGGAAAGGAATCTCACGAGGAGATGGCGAGATGCGGAATCTCGGGAAGGAATCTCACGGGGAGATAGCGAGATGCAGAATCTCGAAAAGGAATCTCACGAGGAGATGGCAAGATGCGGAATCTCGGGAAGGAATCTCACGGGGAGATAGCGAGATGCAGAATCTCGGAAACGAATCTCACGGGGAGATAGCGAGATGCAGAATCTCGGAAAGGAATCTCACGGGGAGATGGCGAGATGCAGAATCTCGGAAAGGAATCTCACGGGGAGATGGCGAGATGCAAAATCTCGGAAAGAAATCTCACGGGGAGATGGCGAGATGCAAAATCTCATAAAGAAATCTCACGGGGAGATGGCGAGATGCGGAATCTCGGGAAGGAATCTCACGGGGAGATAGCGAGATGCAGAATCTCGGAAAGGAATCTCACGAGGAGATGGCAAGATGCGGAATCTCAGGAAGGAATCTCACGGGGAGATAGCGAGATGCAGAATCTCGGAAAGGAATCTCACGGGGAGATAGTGAGATGCAGAATCTTGGGAAGGAATCTCACGGGGAGATAGCGAGATGCAGAATCTCGGAAAGGAATCTCACGAGGAGATGGCGAGATGCAGAATCTCGGGAAGGAATCTCACGGGGAGATAGTGTAGCAATGCGTGAATTTTTCGAATAACAGAGTCGCCACTTATTATTTATTTAGGAAAACAATAAGAAAAACCTTAAAAAGAGATTTGAGGGTTCGGGGGTTAAGTTATCGAATGGGTAGGTCGAGGAGCATCCATTCCACCCAATCCGGAGATCGGTCTTGCCAATTGAGTATTATCAATCTTTTTAATTACTAATTAAAGAAAGAACAAGAAAACCCTAATCAATTTCTTGATTAGGAATGTCGGATTGTACGCTTCGAGATCGCCTTCATCGATTGAAGAGACTCTAGGCTAATCCTTTTGATGGGATTACACCACTCTAAAAGCCAATAGAGAGAGATTAAGGAGAAAAGAGTAAAAGTATAGGAGTTTACCTAGTTTAGGGAGGATTTGATTTAGAACGTGGTTCTAAGATGTTTTCTCGATCGAGAAGTGATTTGGGCAGAGTTTCGACTCAATATGAGAGTCAAATCTTGATGCGGACAGAGCTTCGCCTCAACCCTTGATTCGGGTTTGGATGTTTGTTGATCAACAGGGTTGATAAACAAACTTTAGGTGATTTTAGGGAGGTTTTGTGAGTGATTTGAAGGAGTCTTTCGTGGAAAGAAACCAACAAATTGTGTGTGTTGTGTGAAATTCTGGACCTTTGAAACAGTGGAAGTCACCAAGTATTTATAGGGGTTTAAGAGATAGAGGTGGAGAGGTAAAACACTCCTAGGAAGCTTCCAGAACTCAATTTTGATTGGAGAACCGGATTAGATGAGGTTTATCAAGAAAGGAGGTTGAAATGGAAAAGGAGAGTGCTTTCTGCACATCCTGTCGAGGGGATATCTCGCGCGAGATATGATATCTCGTGCGAGATATCTAGTCTGATGACTATTTTGTCCTCTTCAGTTTATTCCGTTAGTCAGTTAGGTCCAAAACTAACGAGGTTAGTTAGAAACTTAACGAAACATGACGAAACTAATGTGCTTTCATCAAAACACAAAAGAGAGACGAAGAGTAGTGTAATCATGAATTATTGGTTCAGAATGGGGTGTCTACAGAGCCCCTCGGCGACAGGTCTTATGAAAGAAGAAGTGTCGTCGATAGAAAAGACATCATTATGAACATTGGGATGGTCGTGCCGCACGGCTGCCTACGTATCTCTAAGAGAGAATCATACCAAACGTAGTTCGACTCCAAAACACTAAAAAGGCTATTTTAGGTATTTTGAAAAGCATTTTTGAAAATCGAAGAGGGATTTTTTTTTTTTTTTGAAAAGGTAAAATCATACTGAGGAATCAAAAGACTTGACCCAATTCTGAAGATACCTGTTTGTTGATGAAGTTGTTGAAGTGCGCCGTCCGAGGTTACTGACATAGCTGTTGTTGCCGAGGTCACGGTCTTTGTTGTCGTTGCCGAGGTCACGGACTTTGTTGTCGTTGCCGAGGTCACGGACTTTGTTGTCATTGCCGAGGTCACGGACTTGAAGTTTGCTGCCATCACAGACTTTGTTGAGGTTGCCGAGGTCACGGACTTGAGGTTGCTGCCATCACAGACTTTGTTGATGTCGCCGAGGTCACGGACTTGAAGTTGCTGCCGTCACAGACTTTGAAGTTGTTGCCGAGGTCACGGACTTGAATTTATCGATTGAGATGAAGGTTCTGTCGGCCCCTGTAATGCAAGGATATATGCATAATGGTCTCGGATAGACCCGGATGATTCTTACCTTTGTGTACCTGTCAGCACATAAAGATTCCATGTAGATTTTTTTCAGATTTTAGTTGTTTGACTGGACTTACGTGGTGGTGCTCACGTCTGTTCGTGTAAATGGCCGGTCGGACATTTTGGTGGTAAGTTTATGTATGAGTGTATGGTATACAGACATGTAGGGACATGTGTATGGATTTGTATTTGAGAGGGGTGAAATATATGAGTGAACTTGTGTTTGACAAGTTGGGACCAAATCAGGTTTTGCAGAATCTGTTGCTAGTCAGCAAGGCTGGATTGTTTCTTCATTGTTGTAGGATTTTGATGAGTAACCTTGTGTGAACACATCTAGGCCTGTTGAGAATCTTCATTCTTACTTCTCCTTGAGTCGTGTCTCTAGGAGGCAAATGACTACACATCTGTCGACTGTCGTAATGGCTTTATGTCCAAAGCCCTTTGGTGTCTCAAGCCCCAAGTTGTTTGCAAGTGGTAGATGATTTTGTGAACAGGCTTGTGAAGCTGCTCTCTTGATTTGAAGATGATCGAAGAAGACTCTCCTTGTTGATTTGCTTTGAAGAAGATCGGAAGACATTTGATGAAGAAGGTTGAAGAATAGTCTCCCTTTCCCCTTGATTTTTTTTTTAGTGACGCACCCTGGTTTTTGCCTAGACCGCCCTTTCGGGTTTTCAATCTAGCGGGCATCTCTTTTGCGTCTTTTTTTTTCATTTTTTTTAATAGTATGTAACTCGAAGAGAACTCAGAGAGAGAAAATCTTATTGAGGAGAGGAAAATGAGATCTCAAGTTAGTTTAGGAGAGACGGACTCTATTTTTGGAAGGTGATCCAAGCATTGACTCTTTGGAGAAGTGTATTTTCTGATGATGAGAGTGAGGAGCAAAGAGGAAAGCCCCTAATGCAGATTTGATTATTTTGAAGAGTTTGAAGTAGAGATTGACTGGGGGAGGAAAGGTGAGGAAGCCCCAGTTTTGATGCTTGGAATTCAAGAGTGTGTATGAGAGTGGCTAACAGGAAGCCCCTAGACTCAACAAAGAACGCTACATGGCTCAAAGGTCTAGAAAAGTTGTTCTACTTTTAATGGACCTTGCTTCATCTAGAAATTTCTAAACAAGATTGAGGAGAAAGCCAATCATTAGTATGACTTAAGGGTAAACATTTTTCTTGATACTGAAAGTCTTCTTCACTTGAGGTAAGAGGATGTTGAGTAATCTTCATTTCTTTTGTTGGTATCTCTTGACTCCTCTTCTTTGTGGGAGAGTCCTTCTTGCCTTTGTTGAAATTCCATCCTTGTTGTGGGGCGATGAAGGCTTGAGAGTTTTTATTTCTCTTTTTTTTTATTTTTTTTTTGATTTTTTTGACGCTCTATTTTTGCCTAGGACGATTTGAGGAGTTTCGACCTAGCGAGCTTTTTATTTATTTTTGTACTCTCAAAGGCTTGAGTTGAGTAGCCCCACTCTTCTTGGGATGAATGTTGATAGCAGTGCCTTTGTCTTTCTTCGTTTGTTGACCTTTGACTTTCAGTACGGGTAATGTTTAGCCCTTAAGCCTCCTAATGATAACTTGCTTCTTAAAGTCACTTAGAAGTTTCTATTTTTGCGATGATTTAGGGAATTGAAGGTCCATTATTTTGCATGAGTTGAATGATATTCATGAGGTAGAACAACCTTAGGGAAAGTGTTTAGGAAAAGAAAATTACTTTGATTAATTGAGAAATTTAAGAACAGACTCGATAGTTTAGATGACACAAACTAGAGGAGGTGAGGAGTACTAGAAAGACAGAATGACTCTTCGAGTTCATACTTGGAAATTTAAAACCTAATCTACTTCTATCAAAGGAGAAAGGGAGAGGATAGTGGTAGCTCCAAAGTGGTAAGTGTAGATTTTTTCTTGGAGCTTCATCTTCTTCATGGAGTACGAGGAAGAGGATTGGTGATGACGTTGGGACGTTCTAGATCTCCATTGTCAAAGAGGTCTTGGATGATGTCCTTCAAGTGGTGGCAGGAGTTGGTGTCATGGCCGGTGAAGTTGTGGTACTTGCAGAATAAGTGATGAGCATGATTCGGACCCATATCCTTCGGAGGACCACCTTCCCTTGGTTTGATTTTTTCATTCTGGACAAGCACATCGAAGAGTTCTTCTTGAGTGATTCCTTCAATTTTGTCGTAGTGCCTCTTTTTCTTTTCGGGAGGAGGGACAGCAGAATACTTTCCGGTGTTGGGGCGGTTGACTGCAATGGCATTGACTGAAGCATCCTTACTTGTAGTGGGTTTGTTGTAGCGGAAGTTACTTTCCTTCTTTTTGCTTTTTAGGAAGTCGTCAACCCTAATTCCGGACTCGAGGAGTTCATTGAAACTAGGAAAGTAGTTACCGGCGAGCTTCTCTTGAAATTCATCACGAAGGCATTGAAGGAAGATGTGGATTTGCTCTTTAAGAGTAGGCCTTTCGACAATTTCAGTAAGTTTGAGTCTCCATCTTCTAGCAAATTCAGCAAAGGACTCATTTGCATGTTGCTTGGTTTGTTCAAGATCCCTCCTAGTAGGGCGGTAAGTGGAGTTGTCTTCAAACTGCCTTTGGAAGACCAAACATGCGGATGACCAATCGAGCCTTGTAGTCGTAGGAAGAGACATGTACCAATCCCTTGCAGCACCTTCTAAAGTTTGAGGAAAGCATTGAGCCAAGATTGTGTTATCAACGCCCATCGGAAGCATGGCCCAAGTGTAGGTCTCAACATGAGCTCGAGGACAAGTAGTACCATTGAACTTGGCAATGTCGGGTGTTTTGTACTTGCGAGGAAACTTGGTGATTGATTGTTGAAGAGCATCGGGATCAAATGGAACGAATGACCCTTTGGAAGTGTCAAGAGTCGCAAGCTTCTTTTCGAGGTAGTTCTTAGTAACATGGTCACCAAGTTTAGTAGTTTCACCACTGCCTTCTTTCTTGGTTTTAGTGCCCTTGGAGGTATGTCCTTCGTCATCGGAGGATGATGAGGAAGAGGATGAATCGGATTCTTCCTTTTTCTAGCTTGACTTCTTGATTTTCTTATTCACTTTGGTGTAGGATTCCTCTTCATCGGAGGAGGATTCCACTTTCTGCTTTTGCTTTCTTCCTTTCTTGACTTTCAAATCGTTGAGTCCTTTCATGAGGGCGTCCATTTGGGCGTTTTGCTCATCAATTTGCTTACTTTGTTCATCCAACCTAGTCATGGCTTCGATGAGTTGGACCTTAGCATCGTTGAAATCGGCCTCGGTGGTAGAAGGAGAAGCAGACATCGTGTCGAGCTTTGGCGAAGAACCTAGACGTGTAGCAACCGTGTTAAACCATGATCGAGTCCCAACAAGTCGGCTGAATAGGGTGAATGAAGGCTTAAAGGTTTGAAGGTTTTGGCCAAAACATGAAAAGACCGAACACTTATCTCGTACGACACCAAGTAGTCTCGCGCGAGACTTCACCACGGAAAGTCATAATTTTCTGATTTTAATCCTAATTTTGGTCGGACGGAAAATCCGTTTTGGGGGTTTCTAAAGTTCAAGAACCAAACCTAGGGACCTAGGGGTCGGAGTAATCCAAAGTAACATCAAGTTTTGTGCAATAATTTTGATGAGAAAATTTTCTCTTTTTAGGGGCAAATCCGAAGGGACAACCGTAGGGACGTTTCCGAAGGGACAATTCCGAAGCGACAATTTATTGATTTCTTTTCCGTGGATTATTGCACAAAACGATCTTGACAAGGGATTACAAGGACTTCAAGATCAAACCGACCGGTCAAGGAGTGTCTTAAAAAGTCAATCTACATGATATGTGGCGATGCAGGGCTGGAAGGCTAGGCTCCCCGCGATATGACAATCTAGGTGGATTGAATACGCGGAGTGGGATGATCCAACTTCGGAGAGACCGTCGACTAGGTGGTTACCGTCATCCGTCCTTAGTGTGGGTCCCGGGTTTATAGAGGGTATGTAGTGCAATGACAGTTATATATGAGTGCGCGTGTGTGATAGTCAATCTAGGTGATAGAGTAAAATAGAAAGTTTTATTTTTTGAAAACTAAATAAAAACAGATAGTGGCCGCACCAAGTGGTTGCCTACGTTTCTCCCAAACTAGGAAGACTCAGGCCGTCGTAGTTCCACTTAAAGGAGAGAGAGAAATAAATAAATAAATAAATTACAACTCCCGAATCCTCCGTGGACCGGACTTTAAATTAAAAACCAATCGCACGCAGGTATATAGTTCAAGTAATTAAAATTATTCTACTCTGCAAAACAAAGTTAGCACAAGCAAAATAATAATAATAATTTATTTATTTGATTTTTCTGGAATTTTTTTTTTTGAAAATTTTTGAAACTGTTTTGTTTTTTTTTTTTTTTTTATTTTTTTTTGGCGGTCAAATGTTATGGAAATCAGTTGACCAAAGCTTTTCATTTTGTTTTTCTGTGCGATCAAATTTTTTGAAAAAGTCAACTCAGCATCTTTTTTTTTTTTTTTGGTTTGGGATTTGGTCAATGAAGAGGAGAAGCCAACTTTTCGTTCCTTTTCTGTTTTTTTTTTTTTTCAACAAAGAGGACTTCTGACCAAAACTCTTTTCCTTTTATAATAATATATGCCGCCGCCGCCGCCGCCAAACAGAGGCATTCATGCCGTGCAATTATCTCGCGCGAGATAAGTTATTTCGCGCGGGATAAACTGTTGCACAGTAATTTTTTTTTTTTTGAAAACAGTGCCGAAAAATTTCAAAAAATCTAGAAAAATCAAATTTTAAACAGAAAATTGAAAAGATTAATAACACCCAATTGTGACGCAAGTCTAACCCTCTTAATTAATTGTCCCCAGCAGAGTCGCCAAACTGTAGCGATGCGTGAATTTTTCGAATAACAGAGTCGCCACTTATTATTTATTTAGGAAAACAATAAGAAAAACCTTAAAAAGAGATTTGAGGGTTCGGGGGTTAAGTTATCAAATGGGTAGGTCGAGGAGCATCCATTCCACCCAATCCGGAGATCGGTCTTGCCAATTGAGTATTATCAATCTTTTTAATTACTAATTAAATAAAGAACAAGAAAATCCTAATCAATTTCTTGATTAGGAATGTCGGATTGTACGCTTCGAGATCGCCTTCATCGATTGAAGAGACTCTAGGCTAATCCTTTTGATGGGATTACACCACTCTAAAAGCCAATAGAGAGAGATTAAGGAGAAAAGAGTAAAAGTATAGGAGTTTACCTAGTTTAGGGAGGATTTGATTTAGAACGTGGTTCTAAGATGTTTTCTCGATCGAGAAGTGATTTGGGCAGAGTTTCGACTCAATATGAGAGTCAAATCTTGATGCGGACAGAGGTTCGCCTCAATCCTTGATTCGGGTTTGGATGTTTGTTGATCAACAGGGTTGATAAACAAACTTTAGGTGATTTTAGGGAGGTTTTGTGAGTGATTTGAAGGAGTCTTTCGTGGAAAGAAACCAACAAATTGTGTGTGTTGTGTGAAATTCTGGACCTTTGAAACAGTGGAAGTCACCAAGTATTTATAGGGGTTTAAGAGATAGAGGTGGAGAGGTAAAACAATCCTAGGAAGCTTCCAGAACTCAATTTTGATTGGAGAACCGGATTAGATGATGTTTATCAAGAAAGGAGGTTGAAACGGAAAAGGAGAGTGATTTCTGCACATCCTGTCGAGGGGATATCTCGCGCGAGATATGATATCTCGTGCGAGATATCTAGTCTGATGACTATTTTGTCCTCTTCAGTTTATTCCGTTAGTCAGTTAGGTCCAAAACTAACGAGGTTAGTTAGAAACTTAACGAAACATGACGAAACTAATGTGCTTTCATCAAAACACAAAAGAGAGACGAAGAGTAGTGTAATCATGAATTATTGGTTCAGAATGGGGTGTCTACAGATAGCGAGATGCAGAATCTCGGAAAGAAATCTCACGAGGAGATGGCGAGATGCGAAATCTCGAAAAGGAATCTCATGGGGAGATGGCGAGATGCGGAATCTCAGGAAGGAATCTCACGGGGAGATAGCGAGATGTAGAATCTCGAAAAGGAATCTCACGAGGAGATGGAGAGATGCAGAATCTCGGAAGGGAATCTCACGAGGAGATGGCGAGATGCGAAATCTCGGGAAGGAATCTCACGGGGAGATGGCGAGATGCGGAATCTCGGGAAGGAATCTCACGGGGAGATTGCGAGATGCAGAATCTCGGAAAGAAATCTCACGGGGAGATGGCGAGATGCGGAATCTCGGAAAGGAATCTCACGAGGAGATTGCGAGATGCGGAATCTCGGAAAGAAATCTCACGGGGAGATGGCAAGATGCGGAATCTCGGAAAGGAATCTCACGGGGAGATAGCGAGATGCGGAATCTCGGAAAGAAATCTCACGGGGAGATGGCGAGATGCGAAATCTCAGAAAGGAATCTCACGGGGAGATGGCGAGATGCGGAATCTCGGGAAGGAATCTCACGGGGAGATTGCGAGATGCAGAATCTCGGAAAGGAATCTCACGAGGAGATGGCGAGCACTACCAGAAAAAGGTCATTTAGCGACGGAAATTTCCGCCGCTAAAATTATATTTCCGTCGCTAAAATAAATCACCGACGGAAAAATTCCGTCGGTGGTCCGCCGCTACCCGGCCTGCCGGTGCTCCGACGGGTCAATTTCCGCCGCTATTTTTTTCTTTTACCGACGGAAATTAATTCCGCCGGTGAATTAATGGTTTTCACGACGGAAAATTCCGTCGCTATATTAATTTAATTTAATTAAATTTTCATTTCACGGCGGAAATTTCCGTCGTAATAAAAATTAATTTAATTAAATTAATTTCGGCGGAAATTTCCGTCGCCGTAATAAAATTTAAATTAAAATTAAATTATTTCAGCGCATGAAATTACTGTCGCTGAAATTATTTAATTTTAATTTAAATTTTATTACAAATGACGGAAATTTCCGCTCGAAATTAAAAATTAAATAAAAATTAAATGATTATAGCGGCGGAAATTCCGTCACGAAATTAATTTATTTAATTAATTTTTATTTCAAAGATTAATTTGACGGAAAATTCCGTCGATTCTCAAATAAATTTAAAAAATAATTTAAAATATCAATAAACCAAAATTTTTTGTACCCGATATAACATTTCAATTTATAAAACTAAAACTATAAAAACTAAAATTCAAATATCGCCGTACCAAATAAAAAAAACTAAATACCACCGTACCAATTCGGGAGGGGGAGGGGGAGAGGGGGAGGGGGAGAGGGGGAGAGGGGAGGGGGAGAGGGGAGAGGGGGAGGGGGAGGGGGATAGGGGGAGAGGGGGCGGAGCGGGGGAGAGGCGGGGAGTGGCTCCCGCGGTACCAAATGTCTCAAATGTTTACAAACAAGTATAAATTAATACAAAAATGTCTAAAAATGTCTAAAAATGTCCGCAATCAACCTCGGGGAGGCGGGAAATTACCCCGGGAGTCCTGGCCGAGATGAGCCATCAACGGCGCCAATTGTCTTTGAAGTCTCTCGCATGCCGTCTCCGAATCTCTCGCATGACGTCGATCGTTCTCCTCCTACATCTGCGTCGAACCGCCAAAGCATCCGCAAGCTTTGCCCGCTCGCGTTTCTCCTCCTCCAACGCAGCCTCCAGAGTGTCGACCCTCGGATCATGAAACGTGGGCCGGGCTACATTTCGCCGACGGCCGGCCGACGCCGACGGGCATTGCCGCCCGTAATCCCCCATCCCTAACACTCGGGCTCCTCTCCTTGGATGTCCCCGAGAGGTGACCTCCTGCCAAACATCGTGCACGAAGGGACGGGCTCGCCGGAGGCGTTCCTTCGGGAACAACGGCGGCTTGATATGCACTCAAAAATAAAACAAACAATTATAATCATATACACAATGTAAGGTACATAAATAAATTTACATATTCAAAATCAAGTCATTTAATGGTAGTTTTACTTACAAAGGCAGAGAGCAGATCGATCGTCAACCCATTGCGGAGGTTGATCGGGCGCCGTAGAATTCCGAATATGGGTGCTAGCGTAAACATCCACAAAAGTGATATTCGGACCATACTCCCTTTCCTATAAATAAAATAAGCGAGATTATTACTTTGAAATTGTATATATAAATGCAACATTTAAACCGATTTAAAAGCATGCATACACTACATTTACACTAAAACTATGGATTTCATAGCATCAACATTGGCTCCCACTAACATACGTACATAAACCTATTTAAAAGCATCCATACACTACTACATTTAAATTAACATACATACCATGCGGTCGTGATGCTCGCGATCGTGAGCGTCCCCGTATGCAACGCCGCCGACCCCGAGGAGCTCGCTTCTATTGGCCTTGGCCTCGTTCGGATATAGCCTTCGCCGCAGCGACCCCCAATATTCGCAAAATTGACCAAACACCCTCATCGGTCATAAAAGTAGGACACAAGGGCTGTTCTCCCGCCGCGAGCCGAGTAGTATAATAATTTTTCTTCGTGGTACCTATAAAAAATATGAATATCTCGTAAACATATAATGATGACATTATAAAATTAAAAGAGTATAATCATTGTTAATTAAACTAATTAAGGATAGATAAATATGTTACAAATAAAATCCGTAAATAGCTTGTGAGCCTCGCGATCGAAAACATATCTAGCCGTCGCCTCGCCGATCTCTCGGCGCCCAATAATATTTAGCCTACAACATATAATGATAACATTACAAAACTAAAAGAGTATAATCATTATTAATTATAACATTTTAATAACAAACTAACATTTAAGTTTTAAATAAAAACCATTAACACATTACCTTAAACTCATCCCACGCATCGTCCTTCCGCCTCGTGGCAATTTTTTCCAGCTGGGCCAAAACTCGGTCATTTTTCGAGACCGCCGGTATTGCCCCGATCTTAGTCCCCGGGTGGGGTATCCACCTACAAACCTCGCCAAGTATATTTATACAATAACATTTTAACTTAAATAATGAATTATATATAAAGCAAAAAGGAACCAACTTATATCAAATTAATGAAGAGTTACTTATCGGTCATAAAGTGATGATATCCTCGACAAATATCCTCCCTCGTAATCGACAGCAGTCCGAGTATCGGCCCCGCAGGTGGAGCTAGTACTACCGCGTGAGGGGTCGACATCATCGCTACCGGACCGGGACGGTTGCGTCCCAAGAATCAATGTGTAAATAGGCTTAGTCTTCTTACCCTTGCCCTTTCTACTAGAACTCATATCAGTATTACGAGAAAATATTAAAATATACAACTTTAACAATAGGAAACAATATATTCACAATACATCTAAAACTTTAAAGTTCTAATAATCTAAAGCATTCACAATACATATAAAACTTTAAACTATTAATAATATAAAGCATTCACAATACATATAAAACTTTAAAGTTCTAATAATCTAAAGCATTCACAATATATATAAAACGACGGATATTAAAAATAATCTAAAGTATTCACAATACATATGAAACTTTAAAGTTCTAATAATCTAAAGCATTCACAATACATATAAAACTTTAAAGTTCTAATAATCTAAAGCATTCACAATACAATTTTAAACTTTAAACTATTATTAATCTTCGTCCCCATCATCATCACCTGGACTCGAATTACTACAAAACTCGAGTTCTTCATCTTCGTCTTCGGACTACGATGAATCAAACTCTCGGTTCCTCTTCCTCTTCCTCTTCCTCTTCCTCTTCCTCTTCCTCTTCCTCTTCCTCTTCCTCTGATTCATCAATATCAATGTGCGCGAGATGACCCGAACGAGGCGGGGAGTTGGCAAATTCACCGGTAAGATATCCTCCTCGGGTTCATCAACATTTTGAGGAATATGAGTGACATCATCTAATGGATGATTAGCGGATGAAACGTTAGGTGGCACCGGCATTTCATCCTCTTGATAGGGTGTTTCTAATGACGACTCTGTAGTTGTCGACGAGGGTAGGTTGTCAATCATGCTCCTAGCCTTGGTCATCCAAACAGCCCCACAATCCGTCGGGTCGCGGACGAGGGTAGGGAGTCATGTATACCGTTGTGCTTCGAGATGCTAAGATGAAGACGTCGTCGCCATTATGTCTCGGACGAGTCCTTTACATCGACGAGGTCAAATATGGGGTGCTTCTTAACACCTCGCACAGATCCCGCCAATCACAATTGAACAAGACAACACTGTTTCTACCGAAATACTCCACCTCGACTACTTCTTTCAGACGCCATAATAATCATTCCCTATAAGCTTCACACCGCTATTCCACGTCAATTTAGAGCCCCGTAAGCTTTGGTATGAAACACATAGCCATTCACGAAATAACCGTTGTATAAATGAACGTTCAAGTACGGAGATGATGCTAAATGTCTTAACCTCGCAGCTTTGGCATCACCCGGATGTTCACTATCTATAAGACAATATTGTAACCAATTTAATACAATTTTAAGATTGAATGTTTAAAGAAGTGTATAGAATAAATTTGAATGAAACGAAATATTTACATATTTCCTTAGCCGAGTTTGGAAATTCTCTTTCTGTCCTAGTTGCGATGAGTTACGGAGATAAATCCTGAGCTAAATCTTCAAACATTCTGCGGTAGGGTTAAACAAGGCATTTCATATGCAGTAATTAAACATGCATAATTTAATCGACGAGGCGTAAAACATAACATCAATGACTTACTTGATATATTCCCCAACCTCGTCGCAGTTAAGAAGAACATACGTTTCGACCGCGGCAAACTCTTTAGCGGTTAACGTACGCGTACCAACCCGTTTGCCGAGCAACCGACCGGATGAAAATACGAGAGATGTTTCCCTTAGACGGAAAACCACCATCGTAATTGCGGCCAACCCTAGTCAATCTCGTATCAACATCGGGAGGAAAATATGTTCCGACAAAGGCAACAATCTCATCTATGATAACAAATTTCTCCAAATTGAGGCCTCGACCATGGCCCTATTGCTCATCTTCCTTTTCAATTGGCCTAGATACCTAAAAGTCATTCGTAGATTAAAACATAAATAATGTTAAAGAAGGTATATTGTTAACGCTCAAATTATTTAGAAATAGAATAAATTCAATTACCTCTCAAATGGATACATCCATACGTATTGAACTGGACCACCGACTCTAGCTTCGTATGCGAAGTGGACCGGTAAATGCTCCATAGAATCAAAGAATGAAGGAGGAAATATCTTCTCAAGTTTGCACAAAGTCACTACGATGCTCTCCTCAAGCTTTTTCATGTGATCAACACGCGTGTGGTCGATGTTAACGCTCGGAAAACTCACTTAACTCGTTAACGCCACCCGCATATTGTCGAGGCAAGAGACCCCGAGAGCAATCGGAAGTAGCCTATCCGGCAAAACGTGGCAATCGTGACTCTTCAAACCCCGCACTTTCCCCTCCTCTACATTGACACGGTTACCAATGTTAGACGCGTAACCATCCGAAGCCTTAAATCCTTGAGCCATTTCGGGAGGAGGAGCTTCTTTTCCTTTGTAAGCACGTAGTGAGCCATCGGTCTAACTGGTTTACCATTGACGTATACCAAGTCTAAGGCCGGCCGCTTACAGATTTCCTTAAGGTCCTTTCGAGCTTTTTCGTTGTCTTTAGTTGTTCTCTTGAAATCTATCAACGTGTTAAAAACATTATCGAATACATTCTTCTCAATGTGCATCACGTCAAGGTTATGTCGAATGAGATTTGTTTTCCAAGATGGCGGCTCCCAAAATATACTCCTCTTGATCCGGTTATGGGTAGTCCCAAACCCTTGTATTTTGATCTTCGAAAACTTTTTCCCCCACCGAGGATCGGGCAATCTAGATACCTCCTCATAGACCGTGTCACCACTTAAACGAATCGGTGCCTCATCATGGTCAATCTTGTTCTTTTTAAACGCATTCTTCCGGGTCTGAATGGGTGGTCCTCCGGAAGAAATTGTCTTTGGCAATCGAACCAACATGGTTTTCCGTGAGTGCGTGAGCGTGAAAGACTTTGTGTCACTCATACAATACGGACAGCCAACTTCCCGTGGGTGCTCCAACCCGATAACATCCCATATGCGGGGAAGTCATTAACTGTCCACATCAACGCAGCCTTCATGCTGAAATTCTCTCGCTTGAAAGCATCCCACGTTTCGACCCCATCCTCCCAGAAAGCCTGCTTCAATTCGTCCATCAAAGGTCGAGAGATAGACGTCAATGTTCCTCCCGAGCTGTTTGGGCCGGGGATGAATAACGACAAGAACATGTAGGGATCACTCATACACAACCAGGCGGAAGATTGTAGACGGTGGCTATAACCGGCCAACAAGAGTAAGATTTTGCCCAGGACCAAACGGATTGAAACCATCGGAGCGAGATGCATAACCGTATATTTCTTGCTTCGAGACGCAAAGTCGGGATAAGTCTCATCAAAGTGTTTCCATGCCTCCCCATCACCGGGATGAATCAACACACCCTCTTCACGCAAACTTTCCTTATGCCAACGCATTGCCTCTGCAGTAGATTTAGACGCGTAGAGGCGTTGCGATCTTGGAATCAACGGCATGTAACGCAACTGCTTATGTGGTCTGTTTTTCTTGTGTTTTGAACTCCCCCTCCGATTTGGCTTATATCTACTTTGTCCGCAAATTGAACACTCTGTCTTCTGTGAATCTTCCTTGTAGAATAGCATGCAGTCATTCTTACACGCATCAATCTTTTCATAACATAGCCAAATCTGCCCAACCAACTTCTTTGTCTCATAAAACCAGGGGAAATCGATTGCGTAAACTGTAAAAAGCTGCATTTTGATTAACAACAACATCATCTGCCCCCCCCCTACACAAACCAGCCTCCAGACAACAAAAACACATAAAACCCAATCCAGTTAAATCAACAACCAATTTCTTGAAATTTCTTGAAATCGATTAAAAAACAAGATCTAGAAATCGATGAAGAGGGGGAATCGAAATACCTGGTTGATGAATACAGAGAAGAGAGAGAAATTGACCGTGGAAGGAGGCGGACGGACCAACGGAGACGACGGCGTGAGACGGTGGAGAGGTGGACGGAACCCTAGATTGGCAAAAATACAGAACCCTAGATTGGCAAAAACCGCATCAGCAATATAATTGATTAAAAAAGAATACAATCGAATGTAGTTTAACAAGGGGAAATCACGTACCTTGAAGAAGAGAGAGCTAGGATTGAGAAATTGGATCGCTTCGAGAGGGAGAGAGAGACGCAGATGGTGAAGACGGTGGAGATGGTGGACGGCGAAGCTTCGTCACGGCGGAGACGGTGGAGAGGTGGACGACGGCGGCGATTCTTCTTCTAGGTCGCAGAGAGAGCGGGAAGAGAGAGAAAGCGGGAAGAGAGAGAGAGGGAAATTGATACGTAATTGATATCTGAGGGATTAAATGAGTTTTTATAATTTCCCCCAGCGACGGAATATTCCGCCGCTAAATATTAATTATAGCGGCGGAAATTAAATTCCGACGCTATAATTAATATTTAGCGGCGGAATATTCCGTCGCTGTAAATCCGACGCTAAACTACGCGTACGCTCACCTGGATCGATGACATGGCACTCTCACCGACGGAAATTTCCGCCGCTGATTTTAAATTCAGCGACGGAAATTTCCGCCGCTATTATTAATAAATATAATTGTTTTCATTATATTTTTGAAAAAATAAATAAATCATTAATATTTATTAATTTTAATTTAATAAATATCATTATTTTTATTTATATAAAAACAAATAAATCATAAATATTTATGATATTTTTGAAAAAATAAATAAATCATAAATATTAATTAATTTTAATTTTATAATTGATGATAATTTTTATTTATATAAAATATGAAAGTTATTTTAAATTACTCTCAAAAAAATAAATATGAGTCAATAAATATTATTTTTGAAAAATTTTTAATTTAATAAATATCATTATTTTTATTTATATAAAAATAAATAAATCATAAATATTTATGATATTTTTGAAAAAATAAATAAATCAAAAATATTAATTAATTTTAATTTTATAATTGATGATAATTTTTATTTATATAAAATATGAAAGTTATTTTTATTTATATAAAATACCCTATATATACCCTATACCCTATACCCTATACCCTATACCCTATACATTATACCCTATACCCTATACCCTATACCTTAACCCTATACCCTATATCCTATACCCTATACCTTATACCCTATACACTATATCCTATACCCTATATCCTATACACTATATCCTATACCCTATACCCTATACCCTATACCCTATACCCTATACCCTATACCCTATACCCTATACACTATACCCTATACCCTATACCCTATACCCTATACCCTATACACTATACCCTATACACTATACCCTATACCCTATACCCTATACCCTATACCCTATACCCTATACCCTATACCCTATACCCTATACCCTATACCCTATACCCTATACCCTATACACTATATACTATATCCTATACACTATACTCTATACCCTATTTCCTATATCCTGTACCCTATACCCTATACCCTATACCCTATACCCTATACCCTATACCCTATACCCTATACCCTATACCCTATACCCTATATACCCTATACCCTATACCCTATACCCTATACCCTATACCCTATACCCTATACCCTATACCCTATACCCTATACCCTATACCCTATACCCTATACCCTATACCCTATACCCTATACCCTATACCTTATACACTATACACTATATCCTATACACTATACCCTATACCCTATATCCTATACCCTATACCCTATACCCTATACCCTATACCCTATACCCTATATACCCTATACCCTATACCCTATACCCTATACCCTATACACTATACCCTATACCCTATACCTTATACACTATACACTATATCCTATACACTATACCCTATACCCTATACCCTATACCCTATACCCTATACCCTATACCCTATACCCTATACCCTATACCCTATATACCCTATACCCTATACCCTATACCCTATACCCTATACCCTATACCCTATACCCTATACACTATACCCTATACCCTATACCCTATACCCTATACCCTATATACCCTATACCCTATACCCTATACCCTATACCCTATACCCTATACACTATACCCTATACCCTATACCCTATACCTTATACACTATACACTATATCCTATACACTATACCCTATACACTATATCCTATACCCTATACCCTATACCCTATACCCTATACCCTATACCCTATACTTATACCACTAATACTTATACCCTATACCCTAATACCCTATATACTATACCCTATACCCTATACCCTATACCCTATACCCTATACCCTATACCCTATACCCTATACCCTATACACTATACCCTATACCCTATACCCTATACACTATACCCTATACCCTATACCCTATACCCTATACCCTATACCTTAGGGGTTAGGGTTTAGGGTTTAGGGTTTAGGGGTTAGGGTTTAGGGTTTAGGGTTTAGGGTTTAGGGTTTAGGGTTTAGGGTTTAGGGTTTAGGGTTTAGGGTTTAGGGTTAGGGTTTAGGGTTTAGGGTTTGGGTTTGGGTTGTGGCTTAGGTTTAGGGTTGTGGTTTGGGTTGTGGGGTTAGGGTTAGGGTTTATGGAGTTAGGGTTTAGGGTTTGGGGTTAGTTAGGTTTGTGGTTTAGGGGTTAGGGTTTAGGGTTTAGGGTTTAGGGTTTATACAAAACAAGGAACTAACCAACTATTAGACAACACTCTGGAGATTATTGTCTCATAAGTCATAACTAAGATATCCAGAAAACAAAAACAAGGAACTAACCAACTATTAGACAACACTCTGGAGATTATTGTCTCATAAGTCATAACTAAGATATCCAGAAAACAAAAACAAGGAACTAACCAACTATTAGACAACACTCTGGAGATTAATATTGTCTCATAAGTCATAACTAAGATATCCAGAAAACAAAGACCCACATCATTACTGCTGAGCACACTGTGCTCTCTGGCCCCCACCACCGTGCATGTCATCATCTACATCGTAAGCTTCAATGTTGACATCGTGAAGGGTTGTCTCCTCGCACTCATCATCAAGCTCCATATCTGTCATCTGCGATGAAGGCTTAGGAGGCAGCACACCCTCTAGGGCCTTGCATTGTACAGGAGAAGAAGGTCTTGGAAGTGGTTGTGGAGAAGGGTATGCAAAATGGACAGAAAATTACATTCCCACACGAGAAGCCGATGAAGCTCCTGACACTCTTACTGGAGACATAGTCTTTGTACTACAAATGTAAAGAGCACCCAAAGTTCAAGCGAAAGGGTGATGACATATTTGTTAGGGGCTAAATATCGTTTACCTAAATTCCAAGTGAGTCAAATGCAAAATCTCTCCTTTTCAATTTCAGATCTACAAAAAGCTAAATATCGTTTACCTAAATTCCAAGTTGGCGCTCATTTAAAATTTCAAAATTTCCGAACGAACAACAAGCGAGATAATCCAATTCAAACTTTCAAACCAAATTAATCGCACACCTCTAAATCCCTCTCTCCCATCCTCTCTCTCTCTCTCTCTCTCTCTCTCTCTCTCTCTCTCTCCAATAATTGAATTTGAAAAAACAAATATCGAGCCGCTCTTACCCGGTGCTATTTCATCTTTAATTTCGTGTAATTCCACATTTCAATTCTAGTCCCTTCCCGTCCGGGTCCGAATCTGGGTTCGACTTCCTGCATTCCTTGACTTCCGAACAATGCAAGGCCCTAGAGGGTGTCTTGCCTCCTAAGCCTTCATCGCAGATGACAGATATGGAGCTTGATGATGAGCGCGAGGAGACAACCCTTCACGATGTCAACATTGAAGCTTACGATGTAGATGATGACATGCACGGTGGTGGGGCCGAGAGCACAAAGGTGCTCAGCGGTAATGATGTGGGTCTTTGTTTTCCTCGGATATCTTAGTTATGACTTATGAGACAATATTAATCTCTAGAGTGTTGTCTAATAGTTGGTTAGTTCCTTGTTTTGGACTAATCTTGTTTTTGTTTTATTTTGGATAAAAAATTTAAAATTGTATGCAATTTACCAATTTGGGAATAGGGTATAGTGTATAGGGTATAGGGTATGTGGTATAGGTATAGGTATAGTGTATAGTGTATAGGGTATAGGGTATAGGGTATAGGTTTAGTATGGTAGGTATAGGTATAGTATATGGTATAGGATATAGGGTATAGGGTATAGAAGTATGTGGTATAGTATAGTATAGGGTATAGGTATAGGGTATAGGGTATAGGGCATAGGGTATAGGCATAGTATGTATAGGGCATAGTGGCATAGTGGCATAGGGCATAGGCATGTATGTGGCATAGAGTATAGGGCATAGGGCATAGGGTAGGGCATAGGGCATGTAAGGGCATGTGGCATAGGGCATAGTGGTATAGGGCATAGGCATGTATAGGGCATAAGTATAGGCATAGAGTATAGGGCATAGGGCATAGGGGCATAGTGGTATAGGTATAGGGTATAAGGGTATATGGTATAGGATATGTGGTATAGGGCATAGGGTATAGGGTATAGGTTATAGGGTATAGGGCATAGGGTATGTGGCATAGGGTATAGGGTATAGGGTATATATAGTGTATAGTATATATAGGATATTAGGTTTAGGGTTTATAATTTATTTATTTTTTCAAAAATAATATTTATTGACTCATATTTATTTTTTTGAGAGTAATTTAAAATAACTTTCATATTTTATATAAATAAAAATAATGGCATTATAAAATTAAAATTAATAAATATTTATGATTTATTTATTTTTTCAAAAATATTTATGATATTTTAATGTTTTTTAGTTTGTTATTTTGTTAATTAGTTCTAAAAATAAACAAAAATTACATTTTATTATCAGCAACGGAATTTTCCGTCGCTGATAAATAAAAAAAATATTAAATTATCAGCGGCGGAAATATTCCGTCGGTGTTTAATAAAAAAAAAAAAACATTTAATTTCACCGTCGGAAATATTCCGTCGGTGTAATATTTCAAAAAGAAAAATAAAAAATATTTTAATTTCACCGTCGGAATATTTCCGACGCTGATAAATAAAAAAATAAAAATATGATATATTTTCACCGGCGGAATAATTCCGTCGCTGATAAATATTTAGCGGCGGAATATTCCGTCGGTAAATCAACCGCCAAATTAGCGGCGGAAATAAACGAATATTCGAGAAATATTCGTTTTAGCGGCGGAATTTAGCGGCGGAATTAAATTTCGTCGCTAAATTTGACGCCAAAAATATTCCGACGCTAAAGCCTATATTCCGCCGCTATTTAGCGACGGAATCTTTCCGTCGCTGATAATTCCGTCGCTAAATGACCTGTTTCTGGTAGTGGAGATGCGGAAACTCGGGAAGGAATCTCACGGGGAGATAGCGAGATGCAGAATCTCGGAAAGAATCTCACGGGGAGATGGCGAGATGCGGAATCTCGGGAAGAAATCTCACGGGGAGATGGCAAGATGTGGAATCTCGGAAAGGAATCTCACGAGGAGATGGCGAGATGCGGAATCTCGGGAAGGAATCTCACGGGGAGAATAACGAGAAAGGATCTCACGAGGAGATAACGAGATGCAAGATCTCGGGGAAGGATCTCGCAGGGAGATGACGGAAAGATCTCACGAGGGAGGATAACGAGAAAGGATCTCACGAGGAGATAACGAGATGCAAGATCTCGGGGAAGGATCTCGCAGGGAGATGACGGAAAGATCTCACGAGGGAGAATAATGAGAAAGGATCTCACGAGGAGATAACGAGATGCAAGATCTCGGGAAAGGATCTCGTAGGGAGATGACGGAAAGATCTCACGAGGGAGAATAATGAGAAAGGATCTCACGAGGAGATAACGAGATGCAAGATCTCGGGGAAGGATCTCGCAGGGAGATGACGAAAAGATCTCACGAGGGAGAATAACGAGAAAGGATCTCACGAGGAGATAACGGGAGAGGATCTTATGAAAAGATGGGTAATCTCACGAAAAGATGGGTAATCTCATGAAAAGATGGGTAATCTTACGAAAAGATGGGTAATCTCTCTAAGAGATGGGTAATCTCACGAAAAGATGGGTAATCTCACGAAAAGATGGGTAATCTCTCTAAGAGATGGGTAATCTCACGAAAAATGGGTAATCTCACGAAAAGATGGGTAATCTCACGAAAAGATCGATAATCTCTCTAGAAGATGGGTAATCTCACGAAAAGATGGGTAATCTCTCTAAGAGATGGGTAATCTCACGAAAAGATGGGTAATCTTTCTAGCAGATGGGTAATCGCTTCTCGTCTTCATCGCCTCCTCCGTCAGTTCCTCACCCCCGTTGTCGGGCCTTTGACGGCGTAGTGGGTGAGGTCGAAACCGTAAGGTCGGAGGTTGGGTATGCCTTT
The DNA here is from genome assembly GCA_022495995.1 of Adenophora triphylla var. japonica. NCBI lineage: Eukaryota > Viridiplantae > Streptophyta > Magnoliopsida > Asterales > Campanulaceae > Adenophora > Adenophora triphylla. The sequence continues at coordinate 190,140 of JAFEMH010003868.1, forward strand.
GTAGGTTCCCCTTTGCGGGCCGCCGCCTTGTGCCGGCGAGCCTCTTGTTTTTCCCGATGTCGGCGGTGGTGGCATATAACCGAGCCTCTGGACTGTAGTGTGGTCCTTGACTTTGATGACTTGGTGTTAGCCTTGTAACCTTTGCCAAGCCCCACCCCGGGATGAAGTTCATGAGTTTCATCATCTTCATGGCGGGAGGGATTTTGTCCCGAATAGTAGAAGGTCCACGCCGCATATTTGGATTTTGGAGGTCTCCGTAGTGAATCCAAGCTAATGCCATGTCGTCATTATGCTTGATTTCTAACACTGGAATGTCGTTAGTGCTGGTCCCCTCGGTGGTGACGCTGTCGCCGTAGACTGTGATTAGCTCGTTGCCTTGCATGAACTTGAGGCATTGGTGAAGGGTGGATACCACACCATTCATTTGATGCAGCCAGGGTCGCCCCAGGATGGCTGTGAAAGTGATAGGAATGTCCAATACTTGGAATTCGGTGGGGATCATCCGCTTGCCGAACCAGATATTAAGAGTAGCAACCCCGAGAACTGTGCAGGAAATAGAATCATAGGCCTTGACAGTGTGGACTGAAGGCTTCAAATCTGTGGGCTTGATGTCAAGCAGGTTCATCATCTTGGCGGACAAGACATTCATTCTGGAACCTTCGTCTATCAACACGCGGGGAAGGCGACGCTCGTCCAGCTGGACTGTGATGTAGAGCGGCTCATTGTGATCAGCCCCAAATTTTGGAAGGTCCAAATCTGTGAAGGTGATAATGTTGCCATAGTGGATGTTGCCGATCATCTGAATGACTTCATCTGGGGTTACGTCCACGGGGACCATGGTACGGGCCAGGCTTTCCTCTAGCTTGAGCTTGTGAGGATATGAGGATGTGAGCAGGGACCAAAGGGAAATGTTCGCCTAGGTCTGCTTGAGCTGGGTGAGGATCGGGTCCTCCAACATTTGAGAGGTGGAGGTTTTGGTGGTGCCTCCAGATTGCTTTGAGGTTTGATGAGTTGAACTTTGGCTTATCCTTCTGGGGATTATGCTTCTTGTTGGCAGTAAGGTTGCCGAGATTGGAGACTTTCTTGTGTCCTGATGCCTGAACTGTGGTGTCAGCAGGATATTTTCGCTTTCCCACCCCTGTAGGTTCTGAAGCTGTGCTGTTTGAAGGAAGGGAAGACTTGCTGGAGAAAACTGCCCTTCAATGCTACTGTTGCCCAGAGGTGTCATGAGGATTCAGATTCTGATCTGTCGAGGCTGTATCTGAGAAGCCCCAATTCTGATTAAGACCATAATGGCGAAGGATGCTTCTGACAAGCCCCAGTAATCGAAACTCAAGGTAGACCCTTGGGATGAAAAAGTTCTCTTCGTGTGGCGAAGCCCCGGTCTGAAGAAATGAGTTGGTGAAGCCCCAGTTTGAAGGAAGCGCTGGTCATCTGTGGGGATTCTAGAGTGAATCTGATGCAGCCCCAATCTGAGTTGAACCCCATGTGGCCTGACGAGGCAACCGTCCTTGATTTTTTTTCGATTGGTCAACCAAAGTGTATAAGAGGAATGGCTTGTAATGTATACGCGCAAGGACGTATTTTAGAGAAGTGGGAATGAATCCCGATTTTATGTGGATGCCTAGTTTAATGCAGGCACCAAAACTCGCTTTGGGTTTGACTCTTTTGGGAGAGTATGAGCGTAGAGAGGTTTGGAGCAGTGTATGGAAGCTCTTGCTGACAAAAAGACAGTGTTTAGCTCTAATTTTCCTATTATCGTAGAAAAAGAAGACTTGTCGAGACATCTGAAAACATGTTTTATCCATAATGATCACAAGATTGCTTTAAACCCTTTGTTAATGTTCAGGTTGTTCAACCATTAATCCCGATATGAACAAATGTCTTGATTAACCTGTGAGAAGAAAGTCAACTGATGTCGCAGATCAAAGTTGGCTGTGTGTGAAAGAAAGGTCTGTGTATGGGGAAGGTCATTGATGAGACCGGGTTCATGGGATTTGTATGTGTTTAGCTATGGACCGTTTCTGTTTGCCTAGGTTCTCCTCAGTGTAAGGAGCTCAGGTCGCCGTAGTTCTGGCGGAACGGTGCTTGGCTCTGGGAAAAGGGTATGAACATTTGTGGTCCCTTTGGTGAAAAGGTTCAGATGGGAAGTTTGGATGATGAGGTACGGGCCTCGAGGTGATTCCTTTACAAGTCGTTGTTGACGGCTTCTTCGTTGATTCCATTGCTTCTTGATCAGTGTCTTTCACCGGGGGAGAAAGAATTGGAATGTAGGGTAAGGGCTTATGATGTGTTTTTGCCTTTGCTTTGACCGCTCCATTGTTATCGACAACCTCCATTCTTCGAGCTTTAATTTTGTTTGCCCATCTGTCAAGCTTGTGATTGGCGGTGCTGGGTCCTTCGCCTCACTTTTTTTTTGAAGTTCTCGCTTTGAACTTTTCTCTCTCTTTTTTTTTCTTTTTTTTTCTTTTTGAAGTTCTTGTTTGAACTTTTCTCTCTCTTTTTTTTTTTTGAAGTTCTTGTTTGAACTTTTCTCTCTCTTTTTTTTTCTTTTTTTTTCTTTTTGAAGTTCTTGAGGACGAAGGCATGCTCCTGCTTGAACTTTCTCGATGTGCACGAGGGCGAAGGCGAGCTCCGAGATTGTTGTCGACATGGGGTCAATCTTCCGATGTTGAGTGACCTTTTGTTGTTCCTTGATATTGCTGCCGTCGTTGACTTGGTCAAGGTGATGGTGGGGATGTGTTTTGGGAAGTGTGTGGCTTGATGGAGGCCTTTATGGGGTAAGGAAAGTGTATGGGGAGGGCACCAATTGACTTTCTCACACCGATTAATCAGAACATTAGTTATTTCCAGAGATTATGTGTTGAGCAATGCAAGTGATCATTTAGGATATAACCATTTCATTAGTTATAATGTAGGTGTGCAAATAATGTCTCAAGTCTAGCAAGAAAAGAAAAAAGACACTTATTTATAGAAACTTTAAGATTAACTACAATGTCCGAGGTGGACTTGATTGAACGAGGAAAGTACTAATACCTACGAAGGTTGACCAAAAGACAATTGACAGGTTCGAGGATAGGTAGCCCCTACTCTAGCTGCTCTTTTGTTGCTGAATTGCCAGGACGCTCAAGCTTTCCATCTTCTGTTAACTTCTGAGTTCCATACCGCAGACCGAGGCAAACATCGCTTTGTGCCCATGATACTGGTGGAAGTGGAGGGATTTGAGGCCATGGAGCGGCTGGAGCAGATACAAGTTGTCCGAAGAAATGGGTCGGAAAAGTCACGGGGACGAAACTTGATGACTGAGCATATTGAGAGAAGGAAGTGAACCTGGGAGGATTTCGAGGGATATTGGGATCTGTTTGAGATGGTCCAGCGCTGCGCTGGTTGTATTGAGTGAAAGGGGTATTATTGGCTTGGCCATATATGACAGGGGCGCTTTGAGAGGTGGCAGTATGAAGCCTTGGTCAATGCTTCCTTGATTTGAAGGATTCCCGTAGCCGGACCGGTGGAGGAACACGGTCGAAGGTTTGGGGAGTTGATCGTGAAGGATCGTCGTCCTCGATTAGGACGAAAGTAGCATCCGGGCCGGGGGATAGCCGCTATACCTCGCTCATTCAGAAGTTGTATCCTGAAATTTTGCTGATCCTTTTTCTGTTTCTTGTGAACCTCACAGGGCCGGATGGCTTCTTCCGGTGTCATATCTGTTACCGGTGGCGGGGTTCCGTTCCCGTCACGATTTCTTGGTGAGCTTGACATGTCGGAAAGTCTGGCTGAGGGAACTGAGGGAACTGAGGAACTGTCTGATGCTGCCGTAGCTGTAATTTTGGTGGCGCCGACAAATTCTGAACCACTCTCTCATTCCGCAGGGAACGAAAGGTATGGCTTAGTTTTCGGAAGGGGTATTTGGCTCAAGGCTTTAAGGCTCGAAAATTGTACCGTGAAAGGTCGAGATTTAAAGTTTTGACCGTGAGAGGCCGGGATTGAATATATGAGATCGGACCGCGAAGGTCTCGATTTGAGATCTGAGATCGGACCACGAAGGTCGGGATCGACTATTTGAGATCGGACCGCGAAGGTCTCGATTGGAGATCGGAGATCGGACCGCGAAGGTCGGGATCGACTACTTGAGATCGGACCGCGAAGGTCTCGATTGGAGATCGGAGATCGGACCGCGAAGGTCGGGATCGACTATTTGAGATCGGACCGCGAAGGTCTCGATTGGAGATCGGAGATCGGACCGCGAAGGTCGGGATCGACTATTTGAGATCGGACCGCGAAGGTCTCGATTGGAGATCGGACCGCGAAGGTCGGGATCGACTACTTGAGATCGGACCGCGAAGGTCTCGATTGGAGATCGGAGATCGGACCGCGAAGGTCGGGATCGACTATTTGAGATCGGACCGCGAAGGTCTCGATTAGAGATCGGAGATCGGACCGCGAAGGTCGGGATCGACTATTTGAGATCGGACCGCGAAGGTCTCAATTGGAGATCGAAGATCGGACCGCGAAGGTCGGGATCGACTATTTGAGATCGGACCGCGAAGGTCGGGATCGACTATTTGAGATCGGACCGCAAAGGTCTCGATTGGAGATCGGAGATCGGACAGCGAAGGTCGGGATCGACTATTTGAGATCGGACCGCGAAGGTCTCGATTGGAGATTGGAGATCGGACCGCGAAGGTCGGGATCGACTATTTGAGATCGGACCGCGAAGGTCTCGATTGGAGATCGGAGATCGGACCACGAAGGTCGGGATCGACTATTTGAGATTGGACCGCGAAGGTCTCGATTTGAGATTTGAGATCGGACCACGAAGGTCGGGATCGACTATTTGAGATTGGACCGCGAAGGTCTCGATTGGACCACGAAGGTCTCGATTTTAGATCTGAGATCGGACCACGAAGGTCGGGATCGACTATTTGAGAACGGACCACGAAGGTCGGGATTGGAGATCGAAGATCGGACCGCGAAGGTCGGGATCGACTATTTGAGATCGGACCGCGAAGGTCTCGATTGGAGATCGGAGATCGGACCGCGAAGGTCGGGATCGACTATTTGAGATTGGACCGCGAAGGTCTCGATTTGAGATCTGAGATCGGACCACGAAGGTCGGGATCGACTATTTGAGAACGGACCACGAAGGTCGGGATTGGAGATCGAAGATCTGACCGCGAAGGTCGGGATCGACTTTTTGAGATCGAACCGCGAAGGTCTCGATAGGAGAGTGGAGATCGGACCGCGAAGGTCGGGATTCACTATTGAGATCGGACCGTGAAGGTCTCGATTGGAGATCAGAGATCGGACCGCGAAGGTCGGGATTCACTATTGAGATCGGACCGCGAAGGTCTCGATAGGAGATTGGAGATCGCACCGCGAAGGTCGGGATCGACTTTTTGAGATCGGACCGCGAAGGTCTCGATTGGAGATCAGAGATCGGACCGCGAAGGTCGGGATTCACTATTGAGATCGGACCGCGAAGGTCTCGATAGGAGATTGGAGATCGCACCGCGAAGGTCGGGATCGACTTTTTGAGATCGGACCGCAAAGGTCGGGATTGGAGATCGAAGATCGGACCGCGAAGGTCGGGATCGACTTTTGAGATCGGACCGCGAAGGTCTTGATAGGAGAGTGGAGATCGGACCGCGAAGGTCGGGATTCACTATTGAGATCGGACCGCGAAGGTCTCGATAGGAGATTGGAGATCGCACCGCGAAGGTCGGGATCGACTTTTTGAGATCGGACCGCGAAGGTCGGGATTCACTATTGAGATCGGACCGTGAAAGGTCGCAATTGAGGATTGAAATCGGACCGTGAAAGGTCGCGATTGAGGATTGAAATCGGACCGTGAAAGGTCGCGATTGTGGATTTGAGATCGGACCGTGAAAGGTCGCGATTGAGGATTGAAATTGGACCGTGAAAGGTCGCGATTGAGGATTGGAATCGGACCGTGAGAGGTCGCGATTAAGGATTGGAATCGGACCGTGAAAGGTCGCGATTGAGGATTGAAATCGGACCGTGAAAGGTCGCGATTGAGGATTGAAATCGGACCGTGAAAGGTCGCGATTAAGCATTGGAATCGGACCGTGAAAGGTCGCGATTAAGGATTGAGATCGGACCGTGAAAGGTCGCGATTAAGGATTGAAATCGGACCGTGAAAGGTCGCGACTTGAGAATTGGAATCGGACCGTGAAAGGTCGCGATTGAGGATTGGAATCGGACCGTGAGGGTCCCGATTGAGGAGTGGACCGCGAAGGTCGAGATTTGAGATTTGAAATCGGACCGTGAGGGTCGCGATTGAGGGTTGGACCGCGAGGGGTCAAGATATGAGATTTGAAATCGGACCGTGAGGGTCGCGATTGAGGAGTGGACCGCGAAGGTCGAGATTTGAGATTTGAAATCGGACCGTGAGGGTCGCGATTGAGGGTTGGACCACGAAGGTCTAGATATGAGAAATCGGACCACGAAAGGTCGCGATTGAGATTAGGACCACGAGGGGTCAAGATATGAGATATCGGACCACAGAAGGTCGCGATTGAGGATTGGACCGCGAAGGGTCGAGATACGAGACATCGGACCATGGAAGGTCGCGATTGAGAGTAGGACCGCGAGGGGTCAAGATATGAGATATCGGACCACGAAAGGTCGCGATTGAGAGTAGGACCGCGAAGGTCACTATTTTAAAGATTCCCGAGATGGGACCATGCAATTGTTGTTTAAGTTTACTGAAAACACATTTTTCTCAGAGTCCTAAATGGTTGGAAAAGAGCGTGTCTTCTTTTTCGCAACTAACCCTAGAGCTCTAATCAGTGGATCTCGTCACTACGCTTATAAGCCCCTCGTTTCCATTTGTAGATCATCTCTCTCAGGACGGACTCCTCCTAATCATTCCCCAGCAGAGTCGCCAACTGAAATTACCTGGGATTTCGCGCGGACGCGAAACGCGGTTGTCTTTCGCGGAGGGTTGGTGTCTGAGACCTCGCTTCATGGGAAGGAAAAATGAGGAGTCACCACGCGGTTTTTGTATTTTGAGCCCAAACGTTGAGAAACGGCTTTTGAAAATGGTGTCGTTTTTATTGGTAGCAAAAACTTAGGAAAAGGCTTTGAAAATAGGGGATCATTTTTATTGGTAGCAAAAATGAGTAAAAAGCTTTTTTAGTACCAGAGATTGTTAGGTTCGGAGGTCACGTTACGTTTCGGGTAGAGTATTACGAGATCGCCCGAAATGCCTCGCATGACGAGTCTTTCTACCTTTCTCGAAAATGTGTGTGTGTGTGTGTGTTTTGAAATGGGGGCTTGAATGACAAGCTTAATCCTGTTTTGAATGTCAAATGTTGATTAGGTGACTTTGTTTGAAAAGACGAGCGTTTGAATGACAAACGTCGGTTTGAGACAGAAATGAGCGTTTGCGTGGCAAACGTCGATTTTGAGTTTGAAAGGAGCGTTTGCGTGGCAAACGTCGATTTTGAGTTTGAAATGAGCGTTTGCATGGCAAACGTCGATTTTGAGTTTGAAATGAGCGTTTGCGTGGCAAACGTCGATTTTGAACCGTGCGAGTCATTGTTAACGATTTTTACGGGAAAAATGCGTATTAAATGATTTTGAGTGTCAAATGGCGGCTTTTAGTTTGAAAGATGAGCGTTTGAATGACAAACGTCATTTTGCGCATTTTGAAAGATAGTTCGACGGACGAACTCCGGTTTTGAACCGGGCATTACATTGTCAACGATTTTTACGGGAAAAATGCGTATTAAATGATATGCGATCAACGAATCGGGTTGCGACTCGGACTTTGAAAAGTAAATACTATCACGATCCAAACGGGTCGGACTTTGTAAATGACAGTATTTAAAGTGCGGTATCAACGGAATCAAACGATCCGGAATTGTAAATGACGATCGACGAGTCAAACGACTCGGAATTGTAAATGACGATCGACGAGCCAAATGACTCGGAATTGTAAAGTACGATCAACGAGCCAAACAGCTCGGAATTGTAAAGTTGCATGAAAGTAAAGGACGTTCGATGGATCAAATAATCCGGAATTGTAAATGACGATCAACGAGCCAAACGACTCGGAATTGTAAATGACGATCGACGGATCAAACGATCCAAAATTGGTAAATGACATAAAAGTAAACGGAACGGGGTCGGAACGCCGTTTTAACCCGAGATTACTTCTCTTACGGGAAGAGAAGAGGATCAGGGACTAAAACGTATCGGACCCCGTTAGACAGTGACGTCTACATTTTAAGAGTGAGAGAGGGAGCTACCTATGGCTAGGGTCGGCTCCTTTGGCTCGGTGGGCGTATACGGGATACGGAAAGGTGTTTCGGAAGTGTTTGGGCAGAGTTTCCCCTTTTATTTGGTGCTTAGAAACCTAGGGATTTGGGCAGCGTTTCGACTTGTGTCGGTTTAGCCTACGATCAGAATCTATCGACGAGTAGCACGAGGGCCCCCGAAGAGTAGAGAATTCCGCCGACGAGTAGCACGAGGGCCCCCGAAGAGCGGAAGAAAGACAAGCTTTGAAGCTTGGGGTGGAGAGAGGAGGAAAAGGTGTCGGATTTATGAAGGGGAGGGGGAGTATTTATAGGAGGGGAAAACTTGGAGGAGGGAGAAAATACTTGGGGAGGAAGAAAATGGAGTGGAGAGCAAGAAATGTTGCTTAACCTGATAGGTTTCTGCCTTGCAGAAAGAGTCCGGCCGGACTTGGACTGAATTTGGGGATATTTTGGTCATTTGGCCTTGAGTTTGACACGTCTTGGACACGTATTTAAGCTGCAGAAAGAGTCCGGCCGGACTGTTCCTGAAATTGGCTATATTTCCTGATTGAACAAGTTACCTGCGTAGATCTTGTTCTCGCGTTCGATTTGATATGTGGTGGGCCCAAAACGGAGTTCGTATGAGGGAGTTATGACCTCCGGAAGGTCGAGACGCTCGAAAATGGGAAATCGAATCCCGGAAGACCCCGAAAAGTACGTTTTTCGGGGAAAGCCATACTTTTACATGGGATAACGTGTGTTGAGTACGCTTTGATGTCGGGATGCACGGGGCAGTCCCGGGATGTCTCGTTGACTCGAGAACGGGGAACTTAACGGGTTCCGGTTAACTTTTAACGGATTTTGACGATTCGGATTTGGGTACTTACAGTTACCACTTTGTGGCATCGAAAATTGGGGCATGTTCATTTTCTTCATTGTGATGTACCCGATTTTTTGGCGCCGGACAAAACTTGGGAAGTTTTTGAAAAGATTTTTGGAATGGGTAAATCTTTAGCGGACTTTAAAAAATGAACAGAGTCGCCAAGCCATTTTAGTTTAGGGCCAAAAGATTGAAAAAAGCCCAAAAGTAGAGAAACGAGTCCGGAGGACACGTTACACCCTGGGAAGAACGTTTGGCATTCACCCAGAATGCCTAGTATGACGAGTCTTCCATACTCGAAACTTTGTGTGTGTGTGTGTGTGTTTTGAAAAAGATTTTGAATTAAAATTTTTGGAAATAAAAAGAGTCTAAAGGACTGGACTGGAAAACAATTTGAAAAACAGTGACTAGACTGGAAAATAACAGAAACTAGAAACTGTTTGCAGATGACAATGTCATCTGCGTGGATGACTTTGTAGTAAAAGTTCATCCGCGCGGACATGGTTGCAGTCTCAATATTTTACAGTTTCCTATCAGTCACTGTAATTTCCAGAAATTTAACTGGATTTATAGGACTTAACTGGAAATGTAACTGGAAGGCAGAAAATAAAGGACATTTGATTTCTTTGGGCATCTATGTTTGTCCTCTCTTTCCCTAGACTTTGATTAGTGGTCATTAGTGATGAATCCACTTAATCAAGCCATCTCGGGGGGTACATTAGGACTTTGAAATATGTCATTTGCAAGGAAAAGGGGAATTTGACATGAAAAGTAAATTAACAAGAAAATTAGGTCAAGATGTATCAACTTTAGAGGAAGATCTCTAAGGTGGTCACAAGAAGGACCATCCTTGAGATCTATACTCAAGTGTATATCCTACATCTTATGTGATCTAAATATGTAAGTCTTAAGGATGTTCATCCATGGAAATGGTACCAAGGTGAACATCTTAGACTAAGGGGGGGGGGGACATTTGCATGGAAGTAAAAACTATGGACCATTTGAAGTGATATCTATGGAGATGAACTCCAAGATGACCACATTTTAGGTCAAAAGAGCAAGTAACAATTAGTAATGTAAAGAGACATGGGAGGTAAATATATGGACCACTTGTAGAGAATCATCTATAGAGATGAACTCCATGGAGATCCTCTTGGATCCTTGGGACAAAGAGGGAAGGGAGGTAAACAACAAGTAAACCAACAATTCTACATCATTTATGTATGAAATGTATGTATGAATGAAGGAGATTTGAGTAAGGGAATGTGGGTTTTACCAATGTTTCTTGGGTTGGTGTTTAGGGTTTGAGTGATTTCAAGGCTTAGGAAGGATTTGGAGTTGAATTTGGTGTTGGATTTGGTGTTGGATTTGAGTAGTGGGAGTGTTTAAGGTTGTTTGGAGTATAAATTTCGGCAGATTAACAGTAGGATATAGGATTTCTTCTCTTTTGAAACTGAGGGAAAAGGGCTGTATTTATAGGTTGGCCAGGGTGCAATCTCATCCGCGTGGATGACTTTGAGGCTACAATTTCATCCGCGCGGATGGGATCAGCAGCGTGTCTGTTTTTTGCAGAAAGTTGTTTTGGCTGTTTTCCCTTGGTCAATATTCTCTTCTTTCTTGGAAATGACACATTCCAGCGAGGTCCTAGGCTTTTTTCTTATTCCTAAGAGGTCCTTCCTCATTCAAATTGTCTAAATAATGTCCAAAATGCCCCTAAATAATTATAAATTATTAAATTGAGCTGACGGAACACTAACGACCCAGATTGGGGCACTTATAGTAGCCCCTCAGTGACGGTACTTCCAAGGGAAGTGGGGTCATCGACAAAAGTGAGGATCCTAATCCGGCAAGCTTTTACCTAGATGGGCGAGGTGGTGACCGAGGCGGTCGGATGGCTGGACCCTTTTAAAGGATTCCTACGTATCCCAGGTGGGAATCAAGTGGGTCGTAGTTCAGATCTTGCGGGGGAAAGGAGTGACCAAGGTGGCCAAATGAATAGACCTCCCCACCGCATTTTTCGTTGCCGAAGATAGACTCGACTAACGAAGGTGTTGCCAAAGATAGACTCAACTAACGAGGATGTTGCCGAAGATAGACTCAACTAATGAAGGTGTTGCCAAAGATAGACTCGACTAACGAAGGTGTTGCCAAAGATAGACTCGACTAACGAGGGTGTACTTTATCACCGCAGACTTGCTTTGTTACTTAGCTGGGGAAAATTTGGGCTTACGATGACAGCCAGGGAAAAGAATTCGGGCTTACGATGACGGCCGAGAGTTATCTGCTGGGGATGTATATTCGCTGTACGGGCTTACAATGATTGCTGGAGAAAAGAATTCGGGCTTACGATGACGGCCGGGTTGAGGTTCGGGCTTACGATGACGGCCGAGAGAAGGTATCGGGCTTACTTTAGAGGCCGAAGTTGAAAATGCGAAAGGGAATGGACTTCCGTTAAGAAAATCAGGCTTACTTTGGAGACCGAAGTTGAAAATGCGGAAGGGAATGGACATCCGTTAAGAAAATCGGGCTTACTTTAGAGGCCAAAGTTAAAAATGCGGAAGGGAATGGACTTCCGTTAAGAAAATTGGGCTTACTTTGGAGGCCGTAGTTAAAAATGCAGAAGGGAATGGACTTCCGTTAAGAAAATCGGGCTTACTTTGGAGGCCAAAGTTAAAAATGAGAAAGGAAATGGACTTCCGTTAAGAAAATCGGGCTTACTTTGGAGGCCAAAGTTAAAAATGCGGAAGGGAATGGACTTCTGTTAAAAAAATCGGGCTTACTTTGGAGGCCGAAGTTAAAAATGTGGAAGGGAATGGACTTCCGTTAAGAAAATCGGACTTACTTTGGAGGCCAAAGTTAAAAATGTGGAAGCAAATGGACTTCCGTTAAGAAAATTGGTCTTACTTTGGAGGCCAAAGTTAAAAATATAGAAGGGAATGGACTTTCGTTACGAAAATCAGGCTTACATTGGAGGCTGAGGTTAAAAATGCGGAAGGGAATAGATTTCCGTTAAATTCCATTGAAAGAGTTAACATTCCTTCTTCTTTTCAAACATCAGTGTCGAGAGAAAAGTGAGAAAATCTTCCATTGTTGTCCAAATTCTCCACCAAAACCTTCGAATTCGAGGCCATGGAGCAAGGGGAAGGAGTTAATGTGGGCCGCCACGGTCGAGTGAGCAGAGCAGCTGCCGAGAGGCGGCTTGAGTTGGTGAGGATGAATCGCCATTACAAGTTCTCGCAATCGGTAAACGACAAAGTTTACCCTGATATGTGGCAAAATTGGTCCACGGATGTCAGTCTCCACATGTTATGACACTCAATTTTGTTGATTTTATTGTCAAAATTGCTTCATGCTAGAGTTAGGGACTAAATGTCAAAATTTTGGGGCTTTTATTGATTTTTCCCTCATAATGTGAAATTGACAAGCATATGTTTAATTTAAAGCATGGGTAGCATGAATATGCAATTTGTTTGTAAAAAACATGAGTAATTTGCATAATGTAAAAATAAAGTGGGTACAAATTTATCGAATTTGGGACGGACTCTTCATGTCAGATTTTTGTGATGGAAATTTGTTCTTGTGAACGCATGTGTGATAACACAATGATTGAACGTGAGAAAGAATGCATGCTAGATTTATGAAAATAAAGTGCATGGAGAAAAATGTGTCCAAAAATGGGGCGGAGTTTGTTTTCTCTTTTCTGTTTATGTTCGTGCTATGTTTGCAAAGTAGTATGCAATTTTAGTGACATACTTGTGATGTGCTTACCTGCAGAGGAGAGCGAATGTCATCCAGAACAAGTTGGACAAACTGAAGACTCAGGGCTCCGTGGAGGCAATCGTTAAGCTTTGGGATGCTTTGCCCACAACCGATAGGGAGGGTTACAGGAGTCCTCGAAAGCTTGTGGTTGCCTCTAACCTTTACGGTTTCGTTGAGTGTTTGAGGGGGTTAGCGGGATTGCATAAGAGCAAGGGGCTCTATCTGGATTTGATTGAGCATTGGTGGGATGTTACCTACACGTTTCACTTCTTTTGGGGGGAGGCCACCGTGACCCCCACTGACTACGCTGCCATTACCGGCTTGTCCTTCAAGGGGCTCAGCTTAGAGTGGCATGACGGTTATACTGACAGGGAGCTCATGGATCTGTTGGGGATTGTTCCCGTGCCGAGGAAGGGGATGTGCATGAAGTATGATGTGATTGATGGGAAGCTGACCGAGAGCATAGCTCGGTATGAGAGAGGGGACCAGACCATCTCTGCTGAGCAGATTGCCTGCTGCTTCTTGTGGTTTGCCCTTTCTAGCAACTTATTTGGGCATACTGAGGGTACAGTTGTGTTTGCCTTATTGGGGTGTTTGGCGAACATTGATAGGATCGATAAGTTTGCCTGGGGAGAGGCAGGTCTGGCTGAGATGTACTTTGCCCTGGATAGGTACTGCAGGAAGGCGTCCACCTCCCTGACCTGCTTTGAGTTCCCATTGGAGGTATACTCTTTTTTACATATCTCTTGTACATATTGTGTATGCATCTTTGTATTGACGGGTTTCCCTTTTTTGATGCAGGTCTGGGCTCTGGAGATCTTTGGATGCACCTTGTGGGACCATGTCCCGGGGGAGGTTTTTGCATACCAAGCTATGCTTTGGTGGAAAAAGGAGGCTAGGGTGAAAAGGAACAGTAGGACCAGGAACAAGGTAAGGTACCATGACATGGTGCCGTTTTTGAGGGCGGAGACCAGTTAGAGGGTTAATTTGTACCCCTGGGGTCGGTTTGAGGTTGATCAGCTGGGCGGTGCCGAGCGCTGGACGGATAAGAGGTGTATCATGCGGGACCTCACCTGTGACATTTATTATTTGGGGGAGAGGGTGACTGGACAGCACGGTTTAGGGATGGCCCCTTTGGCACCGGTTGAGCCTCCGAAGGACATGTTGTATCCCCGGGAAGGGACGACGAGCCGGCAATGGTTTAGGGCAGGGCGGCCTGCCATGGAGTATGTCACTCATGAGCCTTATCTGGCATTTATGAGACGGAGACTGAGGACGCTTTAGGTGCTGGCGAGGGAGGTGATCTCGGTTGTCAAACTCCCTCGAGCGGATTTCTCATATACCCAGGAGGGGATTAGGATGCAGGGGCAGTTACCTCTTCCAAAGGTGACACCTCGTGCTTTCCGGTCTCGACCTGATGCCCAGGTATGTGCTGACCACATTCTGATTACTTAGCTTTTGTACATCTTACACCATTGCTTCGACTGTTTCTAATGCTTTCATCATTTTTTTTGCAGTACTCGGCCCGGGTTGTCGATCGGCTTTTGCACCAGGTCATCGGGGCCAAGAGGTTCATCCATAACCTTGTAACGCGGGGAAATGCTCGGGGTTTCGAGAGTACATCGCGGCTAGTGCCCAGTGCCTCTGGGCAAGAGAGGTCCCCTATTCCGGCCAGCGGGTCTATGCCAGGCAGGCGATCTATGGAGACTCCCTGCTCCTAGCCCAGAGAGTCGGTTTCTCTTCAGCAGTCGGCAGACATCCCTCTTTCTCCTTACATGGATAGGAGCGTTGAGATCTCTCGGGACCACGTCATCTTTGGGGGTATGGAGGGACCGAGCTACATACATGGTGAGGCCTCTTCTTCGCACCAAGGAGGTTATGGCACCTTTTAGCCGCAGGGGCATTACGGGACTCCCTTGAAGACCCAGGGGACGTATGGTTAGGGCTCTGATGCCTTCTCTTTTGACTATGACTTCTTTGCTGACATCGGGTCACCGTATCATGGTGTGCCTGCTGATCCTGAGGATACCTATTCTGACGCTGAGTAGGATGACGTAGAGCCGGGGGGCTTTCCCAGAGGCAGCTGCTGAGGGACCGAGCACGACTCAGAGGAGAGTTCGGAGGCGCGGCAAGGGAATTGCTAGGGAGGATGATCCCGGTTCTGATTCGGATAGTTACTCTGACTGACGGTGAGTGCCTGCATCTGTTAGGGCAGAAAGAGAGAGAAAACATATACATTTTAATGCACATTATTTCTACTTCTATTTTTGGACTGTAATAACTAGATTACTACATTATTGTTTTTCTTGTATTTTTGTTAATTATGCGTTGAATGCAAGTCGCATGAGCCCGGTTTTGTGTTTTATATGGGCATGTATGTGATGTTTGTTGGGATTTTGAATGAAAAATGGGGAGTGGGCAGATTTTGTTGCTGTTTGGTTGTTTGTGGAAAGAGTGTTTCATTGGGGGACAACAGTTTTTACTGATGTCAGAATTTTTTGACTGGGTGACAATGTCATCCGCGTGGATGAGTTTGAGGCTGTAATCTCATCCGCACGGATCAGGTTGGCATTTGACAAGGTTATTTAATTTTTATCTCAGATCTGGTTTACTACCTCCCCTTCAATTCAAATATCTTCTTCTCCGTTTTCAAACTTCTGAAGCTTCGGGCAAAACCACAAAAATCCATGGAAAACATGAAGAATTCACCTAAATTTCCAAAGGAGTGGCAAATGATATTCTTCAACAAGTTCAAGGACTGGTCCTGAGAAATCATGCATGGGAACAAGGTGTTCTTTGAATAAAGGTATAAAATCAAATCCTTGTGGTCTCTTAAGGAGCTTGTCCCGGATTATGACTTGATGAGAGCTTCCGCCACGTTTTGGGACACATAGATGTTTCTTGCAGCTATTGATTCAGGTATTGAGCCAAAGAATTTTAGAGAAGCTGTTAAATCTCCACAATGGTGTGAGGCCATGAACAAAGAGCTCGATACTCTTGACCAAAATGGCACATGGGAACTAGTTGACACGCCCATTGACAAGAAAGTAATTGGCAATAAATGGGTATATAAGATAAAGTACAATGCGGATGGGTCCATCGAACGTTACAAAGCCGGTTTGGTGATCTTAGGGAATCGTCAGGTTGAAGGAGTTGATTATAAAGAAACTTTTGCTCCGACAATCAAGATGGTAACTATTGAGTATTTCTCTCAATTGCTGTAATTCGTGGTTGGGAACTACATTAAATGGACGTTCATAATGCCTTCGTCCATGGAGATCACAATGACGATGTTTATATGAAGATACCTTTGGGCCATCCGAATTCTTCTTCAGGTAAAATTTGCTAACTCAAAAAATCACTCTATGGTCTACGTCAAGCACCTCGGTGTTGGTTTGCAAAAATTTCCATAGCTTTGAAGAGGTATGGGTTCATTCAGTCATGTTCGGACTATTCTCTTTTCTCATTCAAGACTTCCGCTGTTGAAATACATGTCCTTATTTATGTTGATGATTTAGTCATTGGTGGTAATGATGCTAGTCCCATTTGCTGCTTCAAAGAGTATCTTAGTAAATGCTTTCACATGAATGATCTTGGCCGCTATTCTTTCTGAAACTGGATTTCTTGGAGCTCGTCCGGCTGATACTCCTATGGAGCAAAACCATCGGTTGGCTCTCACTGAAGATGATGATTTACGTGATCATGAGGCTTATCGGCGCCTTGTAGGACGTCTTATATATCTCACCATCACATCTCCAGAACTTTCATATAGTGTGCACATTCTGGCACAGTTTATGACCAAGTCCTAATATAGCTCATTGGCACGCTGCTTTGCGTATTGTACGATATCTTAAAGGCCATCCTGGCCAAGGAATTCTTCTACGTGCAACTTCTAATCTACAACTTCGTGCCTATTGCGACTCGGATTGGGCTAGTTGCCCGCTTACTCATCGCTCCCTTACTACCTATTTTGTGTTCCTCGGAGATTATCCAATATCTTGGTAGACCAAGAAGCAGACTACCATTTCTCGTTCGTCGGCTGAAGCCGAATATCGATCCATGGCTAATACTACATGTGAGCTCAAATGGCTTCGTAGTCTGCTTGGTTCCTTTGGCATTCTTCATAAGACTCCTATGACACTTCTATGTGATAGTCAGTCAGCTTTACATATGGCTCAAAATCCTGTTCATCATGAACGTACGAAGCATATTGAATTTGACTACCACCTTGTGCGTGATGCTGTTCAGACATGTGTCATCACAACTCGCAAAGTTCATACTTCTGCTCAACTGGCTGATGTTCTCACGAAAGCTTTGTATGGTCGTCAATTTCAGATTTTACTCGGCAAGTTGGGTGTGTGCGATCTACATTCTCCAACTTGAGGGAGGTGTTGAGATATTGACGAGATTTGTCAATATCCTTTCCATATTAATAAATGTAAATTAGTTAGGCTAATATTCTCCTAATTATAGGGATTTGATAGAATTTGGTAGAGATAGACTTCTTGGTGGGCAAGACTCTCACATCCAAATCCAAGCGATCGTCTGCTCCGGAGATTGCTAGGCCTGAAAATAAGACAAAACACGTAAACTAAGCCGGGGCTTGACCGACGCAGGCCCTCCGGCCTGAGAGTAAGTCACGGTTTTGTGGTGAGAAACTAAATTGACAGAGTTTCTGTATGTAAAAAGTAACGTACCAAATAATGTGCCATGTGACTTGTATTTATAGGGATGGATTGATAGAATCCATGTTGAATAGAACTTGTAAAGATAAGATATAATCCTAAGAGGATTACATCTGTT
Source organism: Adenophora triphylla var. japonica (assembly GCA_022495995.1). Classification (NCBI taxonomy): domain Eukaryota; kingdom Viridiplantae; phylum Streptophyta; class Magnoliopsida; order Asterales; family Campanulaceae; genus Adenophora; species Adenophora triphylla. Next base: position 207,843 of record JAFEMH010003868.1, read on the forward strand.
AAGGAGTCATTATTTGATTTGAATTGGTGTAGGCGGTTACAATCCTGATTGGATAATAACTGTTGAATCCTTATTTGAATAGGACTGTTCAATCTGCTTGCCAGATAGCCGAGGAGCGTAAATGTCTTATCTCGGCGTTTGTGTGTAAGCCGAGATGCATGATTTAACTTCCTCGTCCATTGATGATCTGTCGGCACGTGAATAGGCTGAGACGCATGAATTTGTCTCCTCATCATATGAAGATATGCCGAGGTAAGAACTTTTCTCTCCTCGTCCTATGAAGAAATGCCGAGGTAAGAACTTTTCTCTCCTTGTCATTTATGACATCTCGGAGCTTGAGGAGCCAAGGAAATAGTATGAAGAGCCCGTTGTTAATGTTAAGACCGAGATACACCTCGACATACGAGGAGGGTCACCTCGGCACTTGTAATTGGAGCATCTTCTACTTGTATATTGGTCCTTGATAAGCTTTAATGGTGATGAAGTACGATTCCGAGGAAGCCCATAGTTGCTTCTAATAACTTGTATATGGATTATGTTTATGGCCCAAACCATTTGGGCCCAACTTAGGCAAGCCTATGTCCGTATCTCGGTTTATACTGTTCAGTGGCCCCCAACTTTCTAGCTCGGCCTAGGACGAGGAGAAATTCATCTCGTCCTCAGCTTATGGAATACGAACAGGTTTGACACGCGTCAGACGCTTTCGTAGTGCGGCGTTTCATTACCCGCCAATTATTCCCATGATGGTAAGTGGTGGGCCCCCAAGTCTGACGTGCCTCGAAAGTTGTTGCTGGCATTTAATGTAAGGGGCGCCATACTGTGATGTACCCGATTTTTTTTTGAAAATCAAACGGAGTCGCCACGCCATTTTAATTTTGAGGGCCAAAACTTTGAAAAATGCCCGAGATCAGAAATTTGGGTTCGGAGGTCACGTTACGTGCCGGGAAGGACGTTAGTGTGCACCCGGAACGCCTCGTAAAAACGAGTCTTCCAAACATTCAAAATCCTTTGTTGTGTATGTGTGTGTGTGTGTGTTTTGGCCAAAATAAGTTGAAACTGAGGTAAGTAAAAATTGGGAGCTCTTTTTAAGGCTTTAAACTGATCCCATGATTTTTTGGGTGATTTTTGGGTTGAGATTTGGCACTCAAAAGATTTTCGGAAGTTGAAAACCATTTCTGCCAGAATGAAAAAGGCAGTTGACCCTTGACTTTGAAATGGACTTTAGGACTTGAAAACTCTAGAATCTGGGAAAAGTCCGGGAATGAAAAATGTTCAAAACACCTTAAAAAAGGTTTCTGTAAAAGAACTTTTCATTTTGGAGATGATTTGAGGGGTCAAAACCTTCTGGAAATCTCAGATCTGAAATCTGGATTTCCAGAAGCTGATGAACTGGCCTCTAAAAGAAAAATTGAAAAGAGTAGTTTTACTCACGCAAAAAATAAATTAAAAATATGTATGGAAAGCTATGGATGTTGGCTACAAAAAGTATTTTGTAGTCAACACCCAATTCCAAGTTTTACTGGGTCCAAAAAATAGGAAAACGGACTGAGTTCTCAGAACAATGCTACTGGACAGCAAGATGTTCTTGAGGAGAAATGTGATTTTTGGGAGGTTTGCATCTATGTTCACCCCATTTTCATCCCTAGACTTGATACCACTACTTTTTGTTAAGTGGTTATCATATTCAAGTCATCCTTGGGGAATTTATGGGGTTTAAACATGTCCTTTGCAAAGGGAAAGGGGGTTTTGTAAAGATGAAACCAAAGAGAAAGAATTAACTAGAGATCTAAAATGTGGACCATTTGAGATGGTCATTCATGAAGATGAACTTCAAGATGACCATCTTAGGTCAAAACTCAAGTTAAACTAGACATAAAATAAGTCAAAGTAAGAAGAACAAGATGATCAAGAAATCAAAAGAGAATTTTAGGGTTTTGAGAAGGAGGGCTTTACCAATGGTGACACCCTATCTTCCTAGGCTTGGAATTTGACTTGAGGAGTATCAAGATTTGGTGTTTGGCTTGAGGAGTATCAAGGTTTGGTGTGTTTGGTATTTGATTGGGAAAGATTCAAGAGAAAATGGTGGCAATCTAAGGATTCCCACTGTTTTCTCTCTATATTCGCCGAACTTCGTTCTTTGTGAGTAAGTTGTCCTGTAAGGAGAGAGGAGGGTTTAATTTATAGGCCCTCTGAAAACTCAAAGATGTCCGCGCGGAGGTCCCTGTAAAACGTGCACAGTGCATTAAATGCTGCTCCGGGCTTTGAACAGGAAGAATATTTTTCAAAATATCGGCGAAATTGTTTTTCAACTTCTTTGTTTCGGGATTTTCTTAATTCTTTTGCTTTTTTGGATTCCTTTTTTGGTTTAACTTTAAATAGCAAACCCTAACCTACCCTTGCTTGGTTAGAAAGGTTAGAGATTGTTAGAAATGTTAGAAATGTTAAAACTTTCGTTAACTTTCTAACGAAAAAGCTACCAACTCAAATTGGAGCACTTACAGTAGCCCCTCGGCGACGGTGCTTTCGAAGGAAGCGGGGTCGTCGATAAGAGTAAGGCTCCATATTTGATAGGATGATCAAGTGATCGAGTGGCTGAACCTATTCAACAGGCTACCTACGTATCCCGAATGGGAATCAAGCCGGTCGTAGTTCGGGTCTTTGACCCTGGGAATGATTGTTTTTAAGGTATCAACCTGGAGATGATGGCGTTTTAGGCGCCTCGGACCTTGAAGATGATGGCATTTTAGGTGCCTCGAACCTTGAAGATGGCGTTTTAGGTGCCTCGAACCTTAGAGATGGTGGGGATAGATGGTCCTCTGGTGGACTTTGCTTGAAAGGATCGGTCTTACGTCTGCTGCCGAAGGAAAGGATGACCATTTTGGTCGAGTGGCTGGACCTAATGATAGGCTACCTACGTATCCCGAGTGGGAATCAAGCCGGCCGTAGTTCGAAATTTACTCGAGGTTTCGTTGGCTTCGCTGGGGAAAATCAGTCGTATTCGTTGGGGAAATCGGTCTTACGTTTTACTGCCGGGGATGATTTTGATGAAAGAAACGGGATTCCGTTATCTTTCTCGGGGCACTCGGTCTTACGTTTAACTGCCGGGAATTTCTTTTGAGAGGGTATGAACCTAAATGGGAACTTAGTTCAGGAGTATGAACCTAAGTTGAGGTTCGGTTCAGGAGTATGGACCTAAATGGAGACTTAGTTCAGGAGTATGAACCTAAGTTGAGATTTGGTTCAGGAGTATGAACCTAAATGGAGACTTAGTTCAGGAGTATGAACCTAAGTTGAGATTTGGTTCAGGAGTATGAACCTAAATGGGAACTTAATTCAGGAGTATGAACCTAAGTTGAGGTTCGGTTCAGGAGTATGAACCTAAATGGAGACTTAGTTCAGGAGTATGATCCTAAGTCGGGGTTTGGTTCAGGAGTATGAACCTAAATGGAGACTTAGTTCAGGAGTATATCCTAAGTCGGGATTTGGTTCAGGAGTATGAACCTAAATGGGAACTTAGTTCAGGAGTATGAACCTAAGTTGAGGTTTTGTTCAGGAGTATGAACCTAAATGGGAACTTAGTTCAGGAGTATGAACCTAAGTTGAGGTTTTTTACCTGATGGAGGCTATTTGAAGGTATTCTTGCTGGGGAAGACTCGGGCTTACGAGAACCATCGGGAAGAAAGGTGATCAATGTCGGTCAAGTGGATGGACCAAGGATTGACTGTATCTGGGGGTCACCCGAGGATTGACTATTTTAGGGAAGTCGTCCTAGAGATTGACTGTATTTGGGAGTCACCCGAGGGATTGACTATTTTAGGGAAGTCGCCCTAGAGATTGACTGTATTTGGGAGTCACCCGAGGGATTGACTATTTTAGGGAAGTCGCCCTATGATCTGACTATTTTTGGGAAGTCGCCCTATGATCTGACTATTTTTGGGAAGTCGCCCCGTGGTTTGACTATTTTTGGGAAGTCACCCTATGATCTGACTATTTTTGGGAAGTCGCCCTATGATCTGACTATTTTTGGGAAGTCGCCACATGGTTTGACTATTTTTGGGAAGTCGCCCTATGGTTTGACTGTTTTGGGAAGTCATCCTATGATCGACTATTTTTGGGAAGTCGCCACCGGTTTGACTATTTTTGGGAAGTCGCCCTATGGTTTGACTATTTTGGGGAAGTCGCCCTATGATCTGACTATTTTTGGGAAGTCGCCCTATGGTTTGACTATTTTTGGGAAGTCACCCTATGATCTGACTATTTTTGGGAAGTCGCCCTATGGTTTGACTATTTTTGGGAAGTCACCCTATGATCGACTATTTTTGGGAAGTCGCCCTATGGTTTATTGTTTTGGGGAAGTCACCCTAAGGTTTTGGCTGTTTTGGGAAGTCGCCCTATGATCGATGATAATGTTCTTTTAGAAAAGTAGTTGACTAAGATATGCTTTCATACTGTCTTTGTGCTTACTGTAGTTGCCGGAAGGGCGAGGCTACGGCGATGTTGATGAAGAGTTGTTAAGTTGCTTTGTTCGTGGGACGATTTACTGACGATTTCTTTGTCTTTGGAAGCATTTTGACCTGAAGGAGGAGTTTGGTTGAGTCTGCATCTTCTTTGGTGATCGTCAACCTTGTAGAGGTGGTTGAGCTTGTATTCACATTGGGACTTCTTGCTTTTGAGAACTTGGTGTCTCGGCCGCATTGTATTGGAGAGCTTGGTGTCTCGACCTTCTTGCCTTGGAGAACTTGGCGTCTCGACCGATTTGTATTTGAGAACTTGGCGTCCACGACCGATTTGTATTGGAGAACTTGGTGTCTCGACCAATTTGTATGTGAGAACTTGGCGTCACGACCGAACGTATTTGAGAACTTGGCGTCTACGGCCGAATTGTATTTGAGAACTTGGCGTCTCGACCAAGCGGCATTTGATTTGCATTTGAGAACTTGGCGTCCACGACCGATTTGCATTTTGAGAACTCGGCGTCCACGACCGACTTGTATTCGAGAACTTGGCGTCTACGACCGAATTGTAGACACTTGGAGGTGGTCTTCATTGGGGAAACATTTTCATCCATTTGTGAACATTGGAGGTCGTCTTTAGCAAGTTGCGAGCCGGAGCTTGTCTTTGTCAAGCTTGTAGATGTTGGAGGGCGTCTTCATTCATTGGAGGTCGTCTTTGGTGAAGATCATCCTTGCCGAAAAAAAGGGGATTTGATTTCACGTTTGAATTCCTGCATTCGTTAGTGAAGAGGAAGATGCATATATGGCATTCATGATGACAGATGCATGCATGGAACCAAAAATGATTATGGGATGATGCATTTACTTGCTTTCGAAGATGCACTTAGCCTAAGCTTACGCGGGAAAATTATGATTTATGATCTTCGATGATTTAGGATTATTCCTATTGACTCAAGTTTTGTGCATGCTACATGAGCCCTTGGGAGATTTTTAGTGGGGATGCATGGGTATGGAGACTGCTTGGAACAGATTTTGATCAAGTGGGGGATGAGAACCCTTGGTCGCGATTTAAACAGCGGTTGTTGGTGAGGTTTTGTCAGCAATATCCTATGGACCTCAATCTTGATGAGATTGGATTCGGATCCCGGATCTTGATTGAAACTTTCCCTCTCATTCTTGGTCATTTGAAGTTGATGCTGACAGACTTTAGGGCCAACGTTGATACGAGTGAAGCTTCTTTCATTTGGATGAGCTGTGACCTTGGCCGAAACCTTGTCCAGGAGGATGATTTGATGGAATTGCTAATGCGGGAGAAACCACGATCTTGAATTCGATGCTACGGGAAGGCTGCCGTGTACCAAGTTACGAAGGCGAAATTCTTTCTTACGACTTGATAAAATTCGGGTCCAAAAGACCATCTTGACAAAGCCCGGATCTGAGTAGGCAAAGTCCAGTTTTGAAGGAGTGATTTGGCGAGTCTATCTCGTGGTGAAGAACCCAACGTGGACCCAAAGATGACTATATAAGCCCCGGCTTGAAGAGGCACTGCAGGAGAACACAGGAGAACCGCTTAGCAAGCCCCGGCATGAAGAAATTCAGAGTAGTCTTACGAGAGGGGAACCCATCTTTTCGGACCTTAGTCAACCGATTCTTGGACAAGACTCGAAATGTTTACGTGCGGGGGCATATCTTTTGAAAGATGGGAATGTCTCCCGAATTTGTGTATGACACTCTCGCTTTTGGTTTGACTCTTTTGAGAGAGTATAAGCATCACAAGGTGTGGAAAAGTGTATGGAAGCCCCTGAGACGGAAAGACAGTGTTTGGCTCTATTTCCCTATGATGGAGAGAAGACTTGTCGAGACACTTGAAAACTTGTCTTATTCATGATGATCACAAAATTTGCTTAAAACCCTTTGTTAATGTTCGGGTTATTCAATCCCTAAATCTGATATGAACAAATATTTTGATTAATCACAAGGAGAAAACCAGCGATATCGAAAATCAAGCTTGGAAGGGCGGAAAGTGTATAGGGTCGATCCTTGATGAGACCGGGTTTATTTTTGTTTTTTTTTGAGATTTGTTTGTGATTTCGACCGGACCATTTACGGTTGCCTACGTTCCCTCCATTATGAAGAGCTCGGGTCGCCGTAGTTCGGGCCTATCCCGAATGAAAAGAGAATGGATGTTGAAATTCGAGGGTCCGAGGACCTTTGGGGATTTTGAGGATGGAGGATTGAATAACATATCCCCTTAGAGTGTCCATGAAAGACACGGATGCGAAGCCCAGTGGGACATCCACGGCAAGTGTTTGTGAGGAGAAATGAAATATGCTCACATGAAGGGAAGGGTTGAATTTGCACGATCTTTGATTGGTAATTTTGAACCAAAATGGATTAGATTCCAATTTAAGCAAGCAATGAAGCATTAATTTGATCCACGACATCGAGGATATTAGAATGAAAGCGCTATCCGGTAGGGGCTGTAGTTGGGTTTCCGGGCTTCGATCGGCTATCGGGTGATTTGGGAGATTATGACCTCTTGAGATGAGAGGTCGGCTAGGCCTTTCTTGGCGAACCTCTAAAGATGAGAGGTTGGCTCGCGGGGATGTGTTTGGGAAATCTATGGCGAGGAAGATTGATTGCCTCCAAGAATGAGAGGTCGGATTTTGACTTGGCCAAGGGCAAGGGTAATGGTGATGGGAGTATCCTCTAAAATTGAGAGGATGGCTTGGGATTGGTTTTAAGGTAATGATAAGAGGAAGTCCGAGCGGCGACAACTTTTTGCGATCTTGCGAGATTCGAGGCTCCTTTTTGATCATTGGAGAGCTTCTTGAGATGTCGGGGACTTTTGAGTTCTTCTTCTTTTTTTTTTGGAAGGCTTCACTGAGGAGCTTGGAATTATATCCGAGATTGTGAGGATTTTAAAATCCTTCTTTTTTTTTTTTTTTTTTTTTTTTTTTTTTTGTTTTTTTTTTTTTGTTTTTTTTTTTTTTTTTTTTTTTTTTTTGACTTGAAAAGCTTCCTGAGGAGTTGAGGATTATCTTTGTCCTTCCTTCATGGCTTGAGATAATTTGCGCATCGCCGATTCTCGAAGCTAACTTCTCGGGCTCGCTTGGACTTTCTCTCAGTATGGAGCAAAAATGATGGCTAAACCGGGTTTCAAAACACGCCGATCTTGAAATGAGAGGGTAGTGTTTGGTAAGGGTGAGGTAATGGCTTTCCTATGGGTGAAAGGTTTCAACCGCAATCCCTACGAGATTAAGTCTTCATTGCTTGCTTAAGCTTTATATGAGAAAAGATCCATGCAAATTCATCGAGCAACGAGATGATGATGATGAAAGGGATGTGAGCATATGAGATGCAAGATGGGGAGTTGGTAAGCCCCAATTTGGGAAGGATATCAATTGATTTTCTCACTCCGATTAGTTTAAATATTAATCATTTTCGAAGAATTAGTGGTTGAGCAGCACAAGTGATCATTTTGGATAAAACCATTTCAATTAAGTGTAAAGTGGGTGCGCAAATGATGTCTCGAGTCTAGCAAGAAAAGAAAAAAGACTTATATTAAAAATTAGACACTTAACCACTATGTCCAAAATGGACTACAACGACAAATGTCCAGGAAGGACTTAGGTGAAAGAAAAGTACTAGAACCTACGAAGGTTGACTCAAAAGACTATTTTAAAGATAGGTAGCCCCGGTCTAGCCGCTCTTTCTTTGTTGAACCATGCATCTATTCTTCGACGGCGGAGGCGGGAGCTATTGCGAGACCTTTCCATCGGGATTTCCTTGGCAACTTTTTGCTCAATCCAACCATCTTCATTGCTGCGATGGTGGTTCATTGACCTTGCAAAGGGCGAGTCAAACTCCATTGTGCCCACAAGGCTTGAACCACCAAACTCGATCATGTTGACACTCATGTTGTTAGGGAGCGGGTTATTGATAGTATTAGGTCCTTCGAGGCATCTCTAACCTCCCTTGCTCAATCAACCCTTGGATGGCCTTTTTCGGGGACGCAATCATCCGTCAGTGCCCGTGAGTGCGATGAAAGGCACAATGCTTGGAGGTATCCAAAGGAGCGTTGGGGTTTCTAGGGCGATAATTTTCCAAAGGCCGGAGCAAACCTTCTCTCACCAAACCTCTGAAGATATCACTCAAAGGCATCCCAAAGTTTTTCAAGTCTTGGAGCCGGGATTTGGATGCATCGAGGCTTCTTGGGAACAAAGGAAGTGGCATTGTTACGATCTGTCCGCGTAGCCGATCGCCTCTTTGCCTTTAGCGAAAGTGAGAGTAGTTTTGGAGGGAGGAGCCCGATATCCGTAGGCGAGTGCAGCGGTCATTCTGCTGATTGTAAGCCTTTTCAAACATAGCCCGGAATTAACCATTGCACGCAAGTCGGCGTAGGGAAAGTGGGCGAGGAAGCTCTCAAATGCGGCTTCAAGCATGAGCGAAAGATGTCTAAGCGCTCCTTGTCGAGAGGGAGGAATGGCCATTTCAGAGCTTTAAGTTCCATCTCTTATAGAAATCCCCAATATTCTCATTAGGGCGTTTGCATCGTTGTTTTGCGGAGTCAACTCTGTTTGTCTCCCACTCCAAGTTGGCTTTATACTTATACGTGAAATCTTGGTAATTTGTTCCCAAGTAGCCCTAGCTTCAGTGCAATCGGAAAAACCATTTCAAAGCCCACGACTTCAAAGAGAGACTAAAGTAATCGGCCAACTGTTGGTTTGTGCATCCCTTAGCCTTCATTGCCAAAGTATAGGTGTCCAAGTGAGTTTTAGGGCATGCACTCCCGTCAAACAATTCCAGTGGGCATCACAAACTTGTGAGGCGGGGGACAATCGAGTCGGGATACGTAGGCCGAAGAGCGATGTTCTTTTTGGCGGTCAATTCAGCAATCTGTGCTTTCATTTCCTTGTGTTGCTCCATAAACCAAGCCAATTGGGGATCCAAAGGCGGAGCGGGAATTCTGAGCGATATTTGAGCTAGGAAGAGGACTAGGCTGTTGGTGGTGCATTGGTGGAAGGAATACCATATCCGGAGCATAGGTGAAAACACGTCCTTGGCCCAAATTACCACAGGGAGTGTAGGTAGGAGGCTGGGGCAAAGGATAGAACCCGGCGACTTCTTTGTTGGCTTCCAATCGGCGAGAGAAGATGGAGGCGGATGCTGAGGTAGCCATATGGCTTGGATTTTCGGAGTGAGGCCCATAAGTAGGCTTAAGTGCGGGTTCTTTGTCCACTGGTTGTTGAATTGCATGGTGGTTGTGGCGAGGATGCATAACCGAGAGGATACTTGTGGTCTGGTGATTCGGATGAAACCGGGATGAAGGCTTGATAACCCGTAGAAGTCTGAGTGAATGGATTTGTGAAAGGCTGTGTGAGGAGCAGCGGAACCAGTACCATTACGAGGAGGGGCTCTGGCGTGGCCCAGAACCGGGTTGTGGCGGCATTCCAAATTGTGGCTGTTGATGTGAAGGTCTGGATTGATCGGTTCCGGGCGAGGTGGGATTCCAATCTGCGTGGCATTCGAGGTATTCCCAACCATGAGAGGACATTCCGTGCGACTTTGCCCCACCGAGGAGCCGTGAACCGATTCGTCCCATCGTTTGCATGGATCCGGTGGTCGACCCGAAGATCGAGGAACATGTGTTACGGTAGCACCGAAGGAGGTTGGTGGTGGCATCCTGGAGTAATCGGGGTGACCGAGATTGGGATTGGGGTCATCCTCTTCTTCCACGGTGAAGGTGCCATCGGGATTGAGGTGGCGGCCAAACCATGGCTCTTAATAGCCTCGATAAGGCTATTCGAATTTGTGCTTCTGTCGCATTCTCATACGTTACGCTAGCGATTCCATTCTTTGTTACATGCGAGGAGTCCCGGGAGGCGGAGTGACGTTGTCCCCCTCGTTACCGGGTGATGCGAGACATTACGAAACCGGAGTTGAAACAAACGGCGAAGGCGATGAGGCACTTGACTCTTCCCAGCGATTAAACGGTGACCCGGTGCCGAAACCAAGCTTTACGCGGAGGCTGCGGGGAAAGACACGAGGGTTCGAGATGGCGGGAATTGAAGGAGGGTAGGTGTTTGGGCTCTTAGGCTCATGCAACATGCGGTTATTTGTTCATGTTTACTTAAAACACGTTTTATTAACCTAATCGGTTGGAAAAGATTGCTCTTCTTTTTTTTTCGAACTACTGCGATTCTGGATCGGTGGGCCCCGTCACTACGTCTATAAGCCCCTCGTATTCCACCTGTATTTCGACCTCCCGGGGTGGGACGGCCCGGGCGAGGGTCCTATAGGGCAAGCGGGTCCCACCGACCGAAAGAAAACGATCCTAAAAGTACGGCGGGTAATCGAGTCTTAACGAGCATTCGATGTAAATTACGGACAAAGGCGACGTCAAAAGTCAAGATCATGTCCGGGGGCTCGACGAAAAGTCGGCATGATTTGGACGATAAACGTCCACGATTGATCTTGACTTGTCGTCGGTTAAGCCGTAATTAGGCATGGAATAATCATTAATCCTTGATGACTCGGTGTCATCTTTGGGAGTCAATGTATAATTTGTGCCGGTCGAGCCGAAGTCAAGGCGCCGGTCAATATCTTGGTCAAAGTCTGCGGCGGAAAACCGGCGGGAACTTCGGCGATTAGGGTCCCGAAAGATATTGAGTCGGTATGCCGACAAAGGCTTGAAAGGAAAGGTCTATACACGAGACGGAGGGCATGACACGGACCGGACTAAAAACCAACCGGGTCTCGGACAAAGTGTGTCACGGACAAGTGCATGGTCGACACGAGGCTCCATGGGATGTTTGGGTAGTCTGTGCTCGTCAGAGGCGTAATAAGACCAAACGGACCGCGACAAGGATTTCCCGGGTTAAGGACGTAGTGTGCGGTGTACGGTCAACGTGCGCGTAGTGTGCAACGATCTATCTTCTTTTACGAGTAAAATAGAAATTTTTTATGTGTCTTAAAAAAGTATGATGCATGATTTTTTTTTGGAAATTTTCTTTTTTTGAAAAATCTTTTTTTGAATTTTTTTTTGAAAATTAATGAGCACATAAGCACATAATCACAAAAATTCCAACAGTTAGGGACATTATTCCGACAGTCAAAATTTTGACTTTTTTCCGAGGCGGCCAAAACAAACACGAAAAATGTGCAAAAATCAACACACACAAAACAAAGGATTTTCAAATGTCGGGACGGAAGCTTGACCCTCGAAAGCTTTTTCTTTTTTTTTGAAAACGATGATACCGGTACGTGGGATTGTTAAACCACAATTTATCCCCGACTCGTGTTAGGAGGCGATAACGGGAAGTTTAATGGTTTCCACCAATATACCAAATATCATTTTTTTTTAGAAAAAGCTTAATCCCCAGCGGAGTCGCCACTGTGATGTACCCGATTTTTTTTGAAAATCAAACGGAGTCGCCACGCCATTTTAATTTTGAGGGCCAAAACTTTGAAAAATGCCCGAGATCAGAAATTTGGGTTCGGAGGTCACGTTACGTGCCGGGAAGGACGTTAGTGTGCACCCGGAACGCCTCGTAAAAACGAGTCTTCCAAACATTCAAAATCCTTTGTTGTGTATGTGTGTGTGTGTGTGTGTTTTGGCCAAAATAAGTTGAAACTGAGGTAAGTAAAAATTGGGAGCTCTTTTTAAGGCTTTAAACTGATCCCATGATTTTTTGGGTGATTTTTGGGTTGAGATTTGGCACTCAAAAGATTTTCGGAAGTTGAAAACCATTTCTGCCAGAATGAAAAAGGCAGTTGACCCTTGACTTTGAAATGGACTTTAGGACTTGAAAACTCCAGAATCTGGGAAAAGTCCGGGAATGAAAAATGTTCAAAACACCTTAAAAAAGGTTTCTGTAAAAGAACTTTTCATTTTGGAGATGATTTGAGGGGTCAAAACCTTCTGGAAATCTCAGATCTGAAATCTGGATTTCCAGAAGCTGATGAACTGGCCTCTAAAAGAAAAATTGAAAAGAGGAGTTTTACTCACGCAAAAAATAAATTAAAAATATGTATGGAAAGCTATGGATGTTGGCTACAAAAAGTATTTTGTAGTCAACACCCAATTCCAAGTTTTACTGGGTCCAAAAAATAGGAAAACGGACTGAGTTCTCAGAACAATGCTACTGGACAGCAAGATGTTCTTGAGGAGAAATGTGATTTTTGGGGGATTTGCATCTATGTTCACCCCATTTTCATCCCTAGAATTGATACCACTACTTTTTGTTGAGTGGTTATCATATTCAAGTCATCCTTGGGGAATTTATGGGGTTTAAACATGTCCTTTGCAAAGGGAAAGGGGGTTTTGTAAAGATGAAACCAAAGAGAAAGAATTAACTAGAGATCTAAAATGTGGACCATTTGAGATGGTCATTCATGAAGATGAACTTCAAGATGACCATCTTAGGTCAAAACTCAAGTTAAACTAGACATAAAATAAGTCAAAGTAAGAAGAACAAGATGATCAAGAAATCAAAAGAGAATTTTAGGGTTTTGAGAAGGAGGGCTTTACCAATGGTGACACCCTATCTTCCTAGGCTTGGAATTTGACTTGAGGAGTATCAAGATTTGGTGTTTGGCTTGAGGAGTATCAAGGTTTGGTGTGTTTGGTATTTGATTGGGAAAGATTCAAGAGAAAATGGTGGCAATCTAAGGATTCCCACTGTTTTCTCTCTATATTCGCCTTGAGAACTTCGTTCTTTGTGAGTAAGTTGTCCTGTGTAAAGGCGAGAGAGGAGGGTTTAATTTATAGGCCCTCTGAAAACTCAAAGATGTCCGCGCGGAGGTCCACTCAGAAACGTGCACAGTGCATTAAATGCTGCTCCGGGCTTTGAACGAGGAAGAATATTTTCAAAATATCGGCGAAATTGTTTTTCAACTTCTTTGTTTCGGGATTTTCTTAATTCTTTTGCTTTTTTGGATTCCTTTTTTGGTTTAACTTTAAATAGCAAACCCTAACCTACCCTTGCTTGGTTAGAAAGGTTAGAGATTGTTAGAAATGTTAGAAATGTTAAAACTTTCGTTAACTTTCTAACGAAAAAGCTACCAACTCAAATTGGAGCACTTACACATACCCGATTATTTGCTTTACCCATGGGTTTGATCCGGTTTTGGTGAGTATAAAAACCAAAACCCTTCTCATTTGAAACTTTTACACCTTCGAATTTGAGAGAGCATCTGCAAGGTTTAGGCGATAAACCCTTCCGGCGAATCTCCGAGCTTTCGTACCCAGTTTCCGGCAAGACTTGAATCCTCCGGCGACGTTGATTTCGACCGTTCGTAACACCAGAAACAGGTATAATTTCCCTTCTTTACTGATTTTTGATTGCAATCTTCCGTTTCTAGGGTCTTGGTAGGATTTTTTTAACTTTCGAACTGCCATTGTCAAGTTTGAGACTTTTCTTCATGAATCGTTGATTTTCTTGTTCATATTATATGAATCCCTTTGAGTCTTGTATGAATTCCTTGGATGTTTTGTCTGCATTCCTTTGAATATTGTATGAACTCCCCCATTGATCTTTGATTCCCCTTAGAAATGGCTCGTTCATGGGACCATTCCCCCCGATTCCATTATGGGTATCACACCGGCAATCTGAGGGTTTACCGGAGAGAGAGAGGACCATGGTTGATGTTGAACTTGGATGACATAGGAAATATGTTGAGAAATTATGGCCGTACTCGAATGTTCATTCAGTACCCAAACAGGACAAGGATAGACCGGGTTGATTCTTCGTCTCATAACATAGTCTTACTTGAGGATAGGGCCGAGATAGTGGAACACATTAATTTGTTCTACCCGTCCTCGGATCACATAGCTCGCGAGCGTCTAAGTGGTAAGACTCCCTCCTCGGCCTTAGTGTGATGACGAGGGGGGGCTTCCCTCTTCCCCGTCTTCAATATCCGCCATGGACGATTGAAATTACCCGGATCCGAATAGGCTTCGCAGCCCCGGCATCTGGCATCTTTCGCGTTGGCGGCGGTGGTCTCGCTGTTTGTTTTCGCATTTGTAGAGTCGCCACGCCGTTTTTATTAAGCCCAAAACATTGAAAAAGGGCATCAGTTTAAAGATAATTTTAAACTGTTTTTGTGTGATGAGATTTTGAGTTCGGAGGTCAGATGACTCCTCGGAAAGAGAATATTAGAATATTAGAGCTCACCCGAGTCGCCTCGTAAAACGAGTCTTTCGGATACCCCTAATATCCTTTAAATGTTGTGTGTGTGTGTGTGTGTGCTTTTAAAAATGCATGCTGTATCGGATGTCTACATTGTATGCTATGTATGGAAATGTATTGAAATAGTAATGGAAGGAAGCCTTACCAATGTTGGTTCGTGTCTGTCTTCCGCTGAGGAATAGTGTTTGAGGTCGGAGTAGCGTTCCGGTACGGATCGGGATTGCTTCGGGAGATGCCGGTTGTCTGCGGACAGAGTTTCGGCGTGAGTTGAGGTTGTAGGCTGCGTTCGGGCAGAGGTTCGGCGTGCGTAGGGATCGTCGGGATCACTCGGGCAGAGGTTCGGCGTGCGTTGTGGTGGCAGGAGTCACTCGGGCAGAGTTTCGGCGTGCGTGGGGATCGTCGGTTTGACTCGGAAAGAGCCGGGACACCGTGGAAAGACCAGGCAAGGCCTCGGAGTACCACGAGGGGCCTCAGAGTACCTCGAGAGTGCCTCGGGGCAGCGCGGGAGCGTCGCGGGAGCGCTCGGGGAGGCTTCGGAGCACCACGAGGGGGCTCGGAAGGCCTCGGAAGGATCCGAAAGGGGCCGGGAATGCCTCGGAAGGACTTAGAGGGGAAGCCAGAAGGCCTAGGGAGGAAGAGAGAAGTGGGAGGTGTCTGAAAATGAGGAGGGGGAGCCCTCTATTTATAGTGCCAGATTAGGTGCAAAGAGGTCCGTACGGACCTCCCTGGTAATCCAGTCTTTTGGTTTTCCTCGATTTGAGGGAATCTGTGATGATGGAGGAATATTTGCAATTATGATGTTCCCTGTGCAATATGGTCCGTACGGACCAAGTTGACATGCAAAGAGGTCCGTACGGACCAACTCTGGAGGAGGGTAATCATTTTCCCCGGGATTTGAGGGAATATTGTGGACTTTAAGAGGATTCAGTAATTATTAAAGCAAAGAGGTCCGTACGAACCATTATTGCTTTTCCAATTTCCTGAAAATTCCCGAAAGGTCCTTTTGTCCCTTTTTATCCCAGAAAGGCTCCTCCCTTGGTTTGGTTGGGGGTTTAGAGAGGGTTTTGAGTGAGAGGGGTCGTCGAGACTGCGTTGATGAGTCTCGCGGTGTTTCCGTGTGTTTGAAAGGGTGATCCAGTTGGGGTACTTACGAAGCCCCTCGACGACGTCACTTATGAAAGAAGTGGGGTCGCCGATAAGATAAGGGTCCTAATCTGGATCGCGTGCTGGGAGATAAAGTGACCGGGGAGGTCAGTGTGAGGACGTGGTGGTGTCCTATTGTGTGACCGTTTAGGTCGGTAGCAGGCCGGACCACGTGATAGGATTCCTACGTATCCCTGGCGGGAATCAAGCCTGGTCGTAGTTCGGGTGTGGGGTGAGTGTTTTGTGAATGTGGGCGTGGTGGTTCCCTGAAGTGTCGTGTGACCGCCGAGGTCAGTGGTAAGGACGTGGTGGTGTCCTGGGTGACCGATGGGTCGATGGCTGGACCCTGTGATAGGATTCCTACGTATCCCTGGCGGGAATCAAGCCTGGTCGTAGTTCAGAGGTCATGAATCTGTGAGTGCGGGCGTGGTGGTGCCCTGAAGTGTTGTGTGACCGCCGAGGTCAATGGTAAGGACGTGGTGGTGTCCTGGGATGTGGTGACCGCCGAGGTCAATTGTGAGGACGTGGTGGTGTCCTGGGTTGGAATTTTTTACGATTTTCCTAATCGGGTGGTTTAAGGCCTTCCGGGCCGGAGATAGTTGTGAGGACTTGAATCGTCTTCTGATTGCGGTTGCGCCATGTTTGAAGACTTTGAATCATCTTCTGGCTGAGGTTTGATGTCATGCATGAGGACTTGAATCGTCTTCTAGCCGCAGTTGATGTCATGCGCGAGGACTTTGAATCGTCTTCTAGCCGCAGTTGATTTTATGCACGAGGACTTTGAATCGTCTTCTAGCCGCAGTTGATGTTATGCGCGAGGACTTTGAATCGTCTTCTAGCCGCAGTTGATGTTATGCGCGAGGACTTTGAATCGTCTTCTAGCCGCAGTTGATGTTATGCGCGAGGACTTTGAATCGTCTTCTAGCCGCATTGATGCCACGCCTGGAGGACTTTGAATCGTCTTGGCGGCGGTTGGTGCCATCTTGGAGGACTTTGAATCGTCTTAGCGGCGCGGTTGGTGCCACGCCGGAGGACTTTGAATCGTCTTCGCGGCGGTTGGTGCCACGCCGGAGGACTTTGAATCGTCTTACGCGGCGGTTGGTGCCAGAGGACTTTGAATCGAAATCTTACGCGCAGTCATTGTGGAGGCATGGCTGCCTTATGCTTTGATTGCGAGGCGTAGATGCCTTTGTGTTATTGCATGTTGAGTAGAAGGTTGGACTTACGATGACCTTGCCGGTGCCGGGGCGTTGCCCGTTGAAGTGGGCAATGATGACGGCGGTGATTGCTTCACCGTTTGGCATTTTGGAGGCGCTTCATGCCTTGGGATTTGTACTCGGAGGTGTTGGCTCCTTCTTGTGCTTGTTTTTCCGTTGAGTGGGCAAGGATGATGGTCGGTCTTTGAGGATATGCGGTCTTGTATGACTTCCACTTTGACTTGTTGGGGAGAAGCTCGGGCTTACTTTGATGGCCGGTGCTTGCGTTACGTGAAGTAGGCTGGGTTCGGAGCTTACACTGTGGCTAGCAGGTGCTTGAATTCTTTGAGGATGCGTGACCTTGCTTAGGGGCCTTTTACATTGGGAAGATGACTTCGGACCTCTTTTGAGGGCGATGGTTGAGTTGTCGTTGAGCGTTTGGAGGCGTCTTGTGCCTTGATATTCGTCTTTGGGAGGTGTTGGCTCCTTCGGAATTGCCGTCGGGCATTTTGGAGGCGTCTCGTGCCTTGATATTCGTCTTGGGAGGTGTTGGCTCCTTCTTGAATTGCGCGTTGAGTGGGCGAGGACCGGTCTTACAGCGGCCCGGGGATTGAATTGCCGTTGGAGTGGGCGAGGATCGGAGCTTACGCGGCGCCGGTGGTTAGTGCCGTTGGGTGGGCGGGCGGTGCTGGCGACGGCCGTGGTTGAATTACCGTTGGAGTGGGCGAGATCGGGCTTACAACGGCGCCCGGTGGTTGAATTGCCGTTGGAGTGGCGGGGACCGGTCTTACGGCCAGCGGTGGTGGTGGGTCGTTGGAGTGGGCGAGATCGGGCTTACGGCGGCTGCCGGTGGTTGAATTGCCGTTGGAGTGGCGGGAGACCGGTCTTGCGGCGGCCGGTGGTTGAATTGCCGTTGGGTGGCGAGATCGGTCTTACAGCGACGGCAGTTGGAATTGCCGTTGGAGTGGGGCGAGATCGGAGCTTACGGCGAGGCGGTGGTTGAATTGGAAGGGTTAGGGACCATTACGCACTTAGATTTCTTTGAATTGAAGGCCTTAGGGCGGCCCGAGGCCAAAGATTATAAGAGCGGGATGGAAATGGGTAGCCACCCCTTGCAAAAGAGGAGTCCGTACGGACCTTTGCAGTCTTGAAGAGGTGCGTACGGACCAAGTTGGTTTACGGTTCAGTTTTGACCGGGTTTAAATGCAGAGGCTCCCCGCTTGATTCCCATTTCCTTCTTCTTGATGCGTGAATCCGAGAGAGAGAGAGAAAAATCTTCCATTGTTAACCAAATCCTCCATTTTTTCGCTTGAATGGCTTATGCATGGCGGAAGGATCTCGAGAAGGGGTAAATTCGACCGAGTCGAAGTGGTTGAGGGCGAAAGGATGGACCTCTTGAAATTGGATTTCGTTTGTTCCATCTTCGAAGAACAGGATGTCTTGTATCCGAATGCGGAGGTGCCTGATCGTCGCTCACATGAACGTCGGGGAGGTAAGAAATCCGTTCCGTTTGATTCCACCAGCGAATTTTTGAATGCTAGAACTAGGTTTTAGTTTTTCGCATTTTTGAATTTTGTTATTTTTTATGCCTTTTGTGAAATTCTTGATGAATTGTTGAAAATGGACATGTAAAAATTGTGGGTATGTGTATTTTGTGGAAATGTGTAGATTAGCTTTTATTTGTGAAAATAAAGTGCCTCTCTAATGAAATGCATGCTTTGGTATGCAGTATCCTATTTATGTATGTACATTATGAGAAAAATTTGTCGTGTAGTGACCAAATTTTTGTGAAAAAATGTGACATGTGCCGTGTTTGTGGACGGGTTTTGTGCGAAATGTGTGCCGTGTAGGGGATTCCTTTGAAAATGTGTTATTATGTCGGTGTGTGCCGTGTTTTGGGTGACGGACTTTGTGGGAGAAAAACTTCCATTGTGCAATATGTGCCATTTTTGTGACCTTATAGCATGCCGTGTTAGGACGGACTTTTTGAAAATGTGTCGTGTAATCGAGATCAATGCCGTGTGGTGACGATGGACCTCATTCTTTGGCTTTGTGTCTTGCGGGCGTGTTTTGTGACGGGTTATTTTCATGGCTTCCGTGTTGGGGAGGTAAGATTAATCTCGTTCCGTTTGATTACCCTTGCCGTGTTTACCTGGGCAGGATGCGGGGCTTATGGCCGGGAAGGCCAAGAGGATGAAGACTCGGGGATCGCTCGAGGCCGTTGTTGATTGAAAGCCAAGTGGCAATGATGCCCGATATTTCGTGGATGGTAGAGGCCGAGTCCCGTGAGGGCCGGGCTCCTACGCTTCGGCCCGGGGGTGTCTCGTCGAGAACTCCGGGCCGGAGTTTCTGGATACGAGGAAGAACAAGAGCGTCTTTCCCTTTGGCCTTTCGAGTATTGGTGGGATACCACCCACACCTTCCATCCGAGTTGGGCCGTGAGAGGTGACGGTGACGCCGACCGACTTTGCTGCCGCACACCGGCTTTCCTTCAAAAGGGAGGGCCGCATGACTGGAGGAGAGGATATGATCTCCGATCGTCGTGTTGGACCGGAAATTGTTGGGCTTGGAGCCCATCATCCTGGGCCTGGGCAGTGGCATGTTGTATAGTGATGTGAGAGCCGAGGATCACGGCCCGGCATTAGCCTCCATGTCCGGGGCACGGCTACCGGCACGGGGATGACATGAGCAAACTCGGCGCGCTCCTTTTGTGTGGTATGCAATGTCCGAGACTTTCGTTTTCGAACCACGCGGACCGCGGCTCCCTTTGCTCACGCTGGAGAGCTTGATTGACCTGGATAGAGTTTGTGACATCGCTTGGGGGCGAGGCAGGCTTGGCACGAGCCTCTACTTCTCTTTGGACCGGCTTAGCCGGGGTGTGGGAAGGCTACCAGTTCGTTGGCCTGTTTTGACTTCTTTGCTCTGGAGTGTATTGAGTTTATCAGTCGTTGCTTTTTGATTTAGCAACTTGTCGTTTCTCCGTTTTCTTTTGCACCGAGCCTTCTCTCGTTTTTGTCACAGGTGTGGTTCTATGAGGTTTTTCAAGTTTCCCGTGGGATAGAGATCCGGGTCGTTTGCCGCATACCCCGCTATGCCGGGCCGGGCTCGTCACGGCGAGGAAGAGGAGGACCAGCAGGGGGAAGCTCACCATCGCCTACGGGGATGTGTAGGAGCGTCTAGAGAGGGGTAGCCCGGAGGGGGTTGTTTTGTTCCGTTGGGCTCGGTATGAGGGCGATGAGTCCGAGGGGGCCCCCGGGTGACGCCGCGGCTGAAGATGCCCGCGGGGCTCGACTTGTGGACGCCATGTATCCCGAGAGCGGGTCTTCTGGCAGCATGGCCCAGGTGTGCTTCTCGTGGCTCCGAGGGACCCTCCTTTTGGGATGCTTGATTCCCGGGATATGGATGTGCTTGATTTTGAGAGGTACCTGGGCGGTGTGGGCGCCGAGGAGTTCATCTTGTATGGAGAGGAGTACGGGGCCTTCGTGAGAGGAAGTTGAGGACGCCGCAGTGACCGGGCGAGGAGAGAGGCTGGGCCCGCAGCTCCCTGTGAGGTTCCGATACCGGGGCCGGATTTCACGTATGTCCGGGGACGGATCGAGGAGGAGGTGTCTCATGCCCGTTCCCCGAGGCTCCCCGCTCCTTGCATACAGAGTGGATCCCGATAGATCGGTGAGTGTGCCGACTCTTTTCCATCTTGGCATCTTTTCCGCATTTTTCTCTTTTTGTTGTTGAGTATAACCGTATTCATTGCCGTTTCCTTCGTCGCTTGTTGGCGGTGTCCGGGGAGAGCCTATGATATGCCGACTCGCCGTTATGTGGCGACGAGGTCGTTTGCGAAGAAGATGGCGTCGAAGATATCTTGCCGGTCTTCGCGACGCGTGCTGCAGCTGTACGAGCTCTATGCCTTCGAGGCATTCTCAGACGTTCCTCCGCCTAGAGCCGACCGAGTCAGCCGCAGCAGGAGGGACCTTTCGAGGCGGCATAGTATGGATGCCGGACGTCTTCGAGCTCCCGGACAAAGAACCCTTTTATCGCTTATTCCCTCCTCAGATGCACAGAGCGAGGGTCCGTCGAGCCTTCTTTCTTTGATCCTTTCGCCGGATTTGATCCTTCGCCAGATTACTTTGAGTGGCAGCCGGCGGGGGCTCGGCTCTCAGATGACGAGGACAGGCGGGCGAGTTCACGAGGATGCCCGACTTCTCTCTGGAGGACCTCTACGAGGATGATGATGATGTCAAGAGTCGGATTAGGGTCCATTTTCTTTCCCTCTTTCCATATCTTCTCTTTTTTTGTTTAGCAACGCACATTTGATATTCCCGTAATAAAACACTCATATTTGCACGGCAAACAACATTTTATTTTAAGATGTAATGTCATTTTGTGATTCCCTGGATTTGTCCTAGAAATGGTTGCTATTATTATTTTTTATTTTCAGTGCATGCCACGTGAGCCGAGAGTGCGTTTGTGGGTAGTGTATGTTTGCGTAATGGCTTTGGCCGTTGTTTGGGCGCTTTGGAGCAAGGTTTTGGCCGAGAACAAATGTCGTTGTAATCGTTTGCTGGGGAAAGGTTCTTTGCAAGGAGGTCCGTACGGACATACCTAGCATGCAAAGAGGTCCGTACGGACCAACCTTGCTTTGGGAAGGAGATAAATGCTTTCCAAAAGGCTCGGTTCTTCCTTATTTCCCCATTTGCACCATTTTCGAGCTTTCTTCCCCATTTTCTCTAGAACCTCCATTTTTGCCATGGATTCTTCGTACGTCCCTAGAATTTTGCCGAGGCTTTCGCCAGAGCAGGCAAGCACACTTCCTTGAACAGCTTGAAAACGTGGATGCGGCGTCAGATGAGGCATCGTAGACGGGCTTTCGAGGTAAGGTTTCGTCTTTGCTCGATTTGGTCTTTTAAGGAGTCAGTTCCCGATTGGGATTTGTTGCGGGCTCACGCGGTTCGGGATGTTAGGAGGCATGTGTAACTGTTTCTCCTACAATGAAATGGTGCCCACTTTTGAGGATTTTCGGGCTTTGATGGGGACCTGAGGTGGAGGCCATCTCGCTTCCTTTGATTGGTGGTGCGCCGCGTGAGCGTGAAGCTTGCGTGCTTTCTTCGTACTTCGTTGGAAGAAGTGCAGTGGCATGATCCTCGATTCGGGTCATATCGACATTTCGAGCCGCCGAGCGCCTCATGGTTGATGATGAGAGTGACGTCTCTTGGGATGCCTTCGTGCACGAGTAGCGACGCTCTTCATGGTCGCCCCTGCATTTTGTGATGGGGCTGCTAGATGCGGCAGGCACCGCAGAGCCGGGAGAGGATATTGTCCCGCTGGTGCCGGGGGAGACTCTTCATGGTATCGACCGTCCGGCGACCGGGGATCGTTTTATGAGAGGAGGAAGCCCCGCTTTGCTCACCTTGTGGCCGCGAGAGAGACTTCAGCCATGCCCGAGGCTCCGACGTCGTTTAGTCCGTGGTCATTTGCTCGCCGACCTCTTGTGTCGGGATATGGATCATCCGCCCGGGAGAGATGGATGGCAATGCCTGGTACGCATCGTATCCGCCGGTGGGTTCCGCACCGGAGGATCGAGACTAGGAGGATCTTGGCAGAAGGGTCCTACTGTTGTCGTGGTTCCAGTTTGTCTCTGTCCTCCTTCTATATTCCGTCGCTTGTTTCCCGGCAGCTTGGGATGAAGTAGGAGCCTTGGTTGGCCGGGTCATGACCTTGCTACGTACGCGCTTCAGGTGCTTTCATGTATTTTCCGAGGGTATGGAAGTATTCCGCTTCCCTCCCGTGGTACTCCTGTGACGCTCTGGGAGCATCGTATTGACGACTCGCACTCCGGCCCGGTATGAGCAGCTGTCGGGCACCCAAGTGGTCTGAGAGCAGCGTGTAGCGATTCCTTGGGATCCCGCTGTCGTAGTAGCTATTGCCTTAGGAGTTCAAGCCTGGTCTCGACCCTTCGATGTGACGGGAGACACTTTGTTTGACTACGAGACTAGAGTTGACCGACCGACAGTGGAGAGGTCCTCTTGCGCACTCGCAGGAGGAGATCCGAGCCGAAGCACGGCGAAATGAAGCCCCGAGAGCCACCGGATTGTTTGACTCTACGGGGAGTGACCCCGATCTCGGACTCGAGAGACGCAGAGTTGGTTCACGTGAGCGAAAGAAGACTCGCTCGGACGAGGGAAGAAAGGGAAGAATGGCGAGGGGACAAGCGCAGACGGCGCTAATGACCTCCTAGGTATCCATTCATTGCATTTGCAAACACATTATTAGTTAAATGTATTAAGCCGTCTTTAGCATGTTGTGAACTTGAGAGTAGACCGTGCTTGGAACTCATCAAGAAATGTTGTAACCGTTAGTGATTTGTGATTTACTTTTTAAAGCTTTGTCGAGACGCAAGATTCTCTTGTTTGCCTTTGTTTTGTTGTGCACTTTGCTCCGCGTCCGTCCTTGGACTTTTCTGTTGCATTTGCGGACTTGAAGCAAGCCGGGGGCTATGACGGCAATCCCTTTTGCCGGGGCTTTTGTGCTTGGCCGAGAGGTTGAATGCTCCTCGACAAGTCGTTTGACGGCCTTTTCATAGCTTCCTCATTGCCTTTGTCAGCCGGGCGCTGCCTCGACCTCTTTTGGTAGCTTCGTTTGAGCTTCTTTATTTATTTATTTTTTTTGTGAGCCCTTGCTCGAGCTCTTTTTTTTTTGTGAGCCCTTGCTCGAGCTCTTTTTTTTGTTTTTGTTTTTTTTTTTTTTTTTGTGAGCCCTTTGCTCGAGCTCTTTTTTTTTGTGAGCCCTTGCTCGAGCTTCTTTTTTTTTTCAAGCGCGTGAGGGCGAAGACAAGCCCCCGGCTTGGAAGCGTACATGAGTCGCCGCTTGATGCCGAGTGACCCTGATGTCCTTTCGATGTTGCCGCCGTCGTTTGACTTGGTCAAGGTGACCGGGGCGTGTTTCTTGAAAAGTGCGTAGCTTGATGGAGGTCTTGATTGACATTCAAACTTTTGACTTTTTGTGTATTTTTAGACCGGACCAATTAAGGTTGCCTACGTTCTCCTGACTAGAGGGCTCAGTCTCGCGTAGTTCGACACTACATGGAGTGCCAAGAGATGCACAGCAGTTCTTCTTCAGCGAAGTATCTCGCGAAGTTTGCTTCCGCTGACCGGATTCATGAAGGGATTGCCGTCTAGGTCCGTGCCAACTTCATGGCGCCTCCGGAGAAGATCTTTTGAACCACGAAAGGGCCGATCCAAGTGGGTTCCCATTTTCCCAAAGGGGTTGGTTCGAGTGGGAGGCTTTTCTTTGAGTACAAGGTCGCTCTTCCCCGATGTCTCGGGATTTGACTTTCTTGTCGAAAGCTCTAGCCATCCCCGCTTTGATAGGCTCGGACGTGTTCCATGGCCTTTAGTCGTCGCTCGTCTAGCGTGAGCCAATTGGCCGTGTCGGCTTTGGAGCCATTCAACTTCGTTGATGTCATTTTCCAAAGAAAGACTCGGAGTGAGGGAATTTCCAGCTCGATGGGAAGGACCGCTTCCATCCCGTATGTCGTGGCAAATGGGGTTTCTCCCGTGGTCGTTTCCGACTGATGCGGTAGCCCCAAAGTGCAAGGTGCAGCCTTCTGCCAATCTCGTCCTCGGGTGGTCATTTTTCTGATGATCCGTTCGAGGGTTTTGTTTGCCGCTTCCACGGCGCCGTTTGTTTGTGGCCTAGGGAGAAGATTTGTGGCGTGTGATCTTGAATTCAGCCACAGCAGCCTGTCGAATTCCCCTTCAAGTGTGAACCATTGTCTCGATATGACCTCATTTGGGATGCCGTATCGGCAGATGATGTTTTCCTTGAGGAAATGCGCGACCTTCTTGGAGGTGAGTACTTAGTAGACTGGCTTCGACCCATTTGGTGAAGTAGTCGATGGCTACTAAGATGAACTCGGCCCGTCGGCTCGGGCGGAGCGATTTTCCCGATGACGTCAATTCCCAAGTGGCAAAGGGCCAAGGTGTAGTCATGCAAGAGAGATCGTGGGGCGGTAGATGATTGAGGTTGGAGAACCGTTGGCACTTGTCGCAGCTCTTCGACAAAGTGGATGCAATCCCGCCTCCATGGAGATCCAAAGAGTAGCCCATCCCGAGAATGATTTGCATCGTGGCTCGCGTTCATGTGGGGACCGCAAGCCCCATTGTGGACTTCTGCTCATGAACTTGCTTTGCTTCTTCTTGGCCGATGCAACAGTAGGAGTGGCCCATGGTAGCGTTTTTGTATAGCATGTCCCCGAGGATGACGAAGTGAGAGGCAAGGCATTTTAGGGCCACGATGCTCTTGGTTTTGACCCCTCCCCGTGTGTGGGTCTTCCTTGTTCATGAAGGTGGCTTCCCGTTCTTGAGGTATTGGAAGATCCGTGTGTGCCTGAAATGGCGTCTGGGACTTGCGTCTCTTTCGCTCTTCAAGAATCTTGCAAATCGTTGTGATTAAAACCTTCTCAACTGGGCCCGGTTTTTCTCGTTTGACAACATGCTTAAATGTTTGCTTGATGCATTTATTTAATTAATGTGTTTGCCTTTTGTATAGATGAATTGTTATTAACTTGTTTTGATTAGTTAATATCATCATTTGTTAAAGATGCAATGAAATGATTTTTTAGGAAGGTCGGACCTTTATTGAAAGCGTGAAGACCGTACATTGTTGATCAAAGATTCACAATCGTCGGCGTAAAGCCGTCAAAAGACTCAAAAGATGTGAATAGACAGACAACAAGACTCGAAGCTAGATTATAGGCGACGAGGGATTGGACCAGCTTCATTACTCTCGGATGGCCGTAGCTCTGAGGGAGTGGTGCCGGTTCTGTGGCCAATCTTCCCTTGGCACGAGTCCCGAAAGTAGCTTGCATGCGGTTCGATTTCAAACCAGATCGCGGAGGTTTTTGGCTGCTCCCGATGATGTCCCTCCATTAGTGTTGCCACCACCCGGGGGGTTTTGATGATAGAAGCCGCCGAGGGCTACTTCTAGGAGGGCGAAGCATTCGCCGATCTCGGAGTTGATTCTTGCCGATGTTGATCACTTTCATAGAATCCGCCTCTTTATCCGGGATCTTTGCTTGGACGCACGTTTACAATGTCTCGATTCGAGCGGCATGCTATATCTCCTTCCCCGATTAAGCCTCGAGGAGGTTGCGCCACTGCTCATCCAGTGCCTGACACCGGAATGTTCAATTGAACTAAGCCGTGATGGCTGTCCCCATAAGATCCGAGAGTGTCTGGCTAGAGGGTTGTCTTGTACCGGGGATCGGTGATGAGCCGCTTGCAAGAGGGTTTTCGGCGAAGTAAGTGGTCTACTCCTCGATCAATCTCCATTAGGGCATCCATCTCTTGATCCTCTCTCAAGCATTCTTCACAGCCGCATATATCGTAGTTGTCATCCCGACTCCATGAGTTCTTCACTTCCACTGTCGTCGCGCTTAGAGCGTGGATGTAAGGATCCACTTCGTAGCGGGACAGGGTAGGAGAATTATCTGGAGAAGAGTATTCGGTCATGCGGGACCTTCTTCCGGGTCATAGCTTGCCGGCCAAGCACTTGCCATTGCACCGCTTCCACGGATCACTTCGATCGCTCCATTGGCATTGATGAATTTCACGCATTGGTGAAGAGTAGATGATACCGTTTCATCTCGATGTGATCCAAGGTCGTCCCAACAAAGCAGAAGGTTGGTTTGATTTCCACGACTTGGAACTCTACCGACCTCCAGCTTGTACGTCGAATTGGATCCTCAAATTGATGACTCCTACGATTGGTCGTGCAAAGGGAATCGTAGGCTCGGATTACCCGAGGTGAAGGCCTTATCGAGAACGGTCGATGCGGAGTCGTTTCAAAGGTGCTCAAAGCGATGATGTTGATCAAGGAGCCGTTATCAATCAAGACGTCGGGAGGAAGAACATCTCTATTTTTATGAGGATGAGGAGGGCTTCGTTGTGCCGATTCTCACATATTGGCAAGTCATCGTCTCATGGCTGAAGGCTAAACCGCTTCCCGTGCTACCGTTTGACTCGCCTCTTCGGTGAACGTTCGATCCATCCATTTGTATGCCTTGGTCGGGGCAAAGATCGTAGGGAGACAGCTGCCCTCGGGCGTTCTTGTCGGAATTCCCGGTCACGAGATCTCTTGACTCGGTTTCACGCTCCTGGGCCGTAGCGGGACAAAGATGCCGACGGTCTCGGAAATTGCAGTGGTCCGCTCTCGCTTGGAGTTTCGTCAAAGGCTATTGAGTTTACTCCCGTCGTTCGGGGAATGGATTTCCGATGGTATCGGGACCACGAGGGCGTTCCAATTTTCCCTCCTCAATGAGCCCCTCGGACCACCCGCTTGAGCACGAAGCTAATTGTCGGTGGTGTGGCCAGGGTAGTTGTGGAAGGCGCAGTTGCTTGCTCATATCCATGTTGGGCCTGGGAGTCTTCTGCTGGAAATTCTCGAGTGGTTTGAGAAGATTTCGTTTCACCAAAGCTTCAAATACTTGACCCAAGGGCATTTCCAAAGTTATCTAAATGCCGGAACCGTGGGAAGCGAGGGGATTGTTATTCTTTGGGGCCGCTTGATCGCGGTTTACTTGAGCTCCGTTCAATGTAGTGCACTGTTCTACGCTTCCTTTCCTTTGGCTCGGGGCAGGAGTCAAGTTGCCGTGTTTGTTCGATAGCGGTAAGATGAGGCAGGGGTTGCCGTTGCCTCAAGACTCGTAGTCTTTTCAAACTTTGTCCCGCGTTGACCATGGCACGGAGATCCGGATAGAAATGGTGGCCGATCAAGGTCCTCAAAGATGGCTTCGAGGCAGAATGGAAGATGTCCATCTCGCTTCTTCTTGGAAAGTGGATCCATTATCTCGCTTAGCTTCCGGGGCCCATCTTTTGTAGAACTCGCCCACCGGTTCGTCATCCTTTTGTTCGGTGGCTTGCGTGTCATGGCGGTTTGTCTCCCATTCAAGGTTGGCGCGGTACTTCTCCAGAAGATTTCACCGATCCGATCCCACGTGGAGCGGTTTTCGCCTTCACATTGAGGAACCACCTTAGTGCCGCGGATTTGAGGGAATGCCGAAAGTGATCTCGCCATCTCGTTGAGGGGTTGCCCTTTCGCTCTCATACCCGTGACGTAGGTGTCTATGTGGGTTTTTGGGCATTCTCGTCCCGTCAAACTTTTCCATTTCCGCATCCCGAACTTTGGAGGGAGAGGGACCACTTTGTTCGGATCAAGCAGGCGTGTGAGAGAGTCCTTCCGAGAACTAGCTAGCTTGCCTTGCATGTCTTTCATTTGTTCGATCAGCCAAGCCATGTGAGGATCACTGTCTCGAGGTGGGTTACCGTTTTCGTGACGGAAACCGAAGATGGAGGTGGATCGGGTCGATGGGATCGCCATTCGGGAGTCTCTGGGAGGTAGTTGAGTGTATACCAACCCATACCCCGGGTGTCAAGCCGAGGGCGTGATTGCCAGTCCGCTAAGGGTTGTGTTTGGGAACCGGGGAAATGATTCGTTAGCCCCAATCGCGTACTAGCAGTGGCAAGCTTGAGATGCTCTGGATATCCGCCGGATGCCCGTCCCCGGTAAGCATGGGGACTTTTGATTGTGATTGCGAGGCTCGTATAGAGGCAAAGGATTGAATCCTGGGATACCGAGACGCATTGGGATCTCGCGGAGCAGCACGTATGTGTGCCGTTGGTACCGAGCTTGATGTGCAGAGCCGGAACCGACCGTGGCCGAGGCGGGCATGCCTGAGCCGCTGACCGACGCCCGAGGGGAGCTTTGAGCGAGAGCCGCTTGCGTTGCCGGGATCTCGTAGCTTCGGAGGCGGAACTTGCCGATAGCTTTGAGAAACCGGGAGCCGGTATGTTCGTCCTCTATGAGAACAAAGGTTCCATCGTGTCGGGAACTCGCGACTGCTCCTCGAAGACGCAAGGTGTCTACGATCCAGCTTGCCGTTCCTCTTGGCGCTTCTTGATGGTTTCGAAGGCTCGCAGCACCTCCTCCATTGTCCGGAGGTTCCTTAGTGGCGGGGTTCCGTTTCCTCACCGTTATCTCGTTGATCCCGCCATGGGGAGTATCGGACGGCGGACCGTTGAACCGAAGCGGCTATCGGACCTTGTGACCTCGAGCACCGAAAAGGCGGCTTCCAGTATTCTCAACCACTCTCGGTTCGCCGGGAGGGGGTGACGGGCAAGGTTTAGACACAGAATGGCCTAACGGATAAAAGGGGAAAGCTCACGTGGCATGCGGTTTCCGTTTCTTTTATTTTCGATTTTTTTTTTGTTGTTTTAATTTACTTAAAACATGTTTTCTCGTAATCCTAGGTAGGTTGGAAAAGATTGCTCTTCTTTTTCGCAACTATGCTAGATCCCGGGTCAGCCGGGAGACCATCTCGTGCGGCTATAAGCCCCTCGTTTTGCACCTCGTATTTCGACATCCCAGGTGGACAGCCCTGTGCGAGGGTCCTATAGTGCAAGCGGTTTCCACCGGCCTAAAAGAAAAATCGAACCTAAGGACCGAGCCTCGGCCATGTTCGTTTTGATGCGTTAGCCATGTGAATAGTGAACCGAGCCGGCCACTAAGTCAAGATCAGTCAAGAGTTCGGCATGACCTTCTCTTACTTGCTTGCGCAAGGGATCTCGTGGACGTTAGGGCGTTGGTCGGGTCATATTGTCATGGCCGACGTATCAAAGGCGTGATGACATGGTGTCACGCGAGCATGGATGTATATCCTGGACGGAACATCGTCTGGGTGTAGCTTCGAAATCAAGATCAGTCAAGATTTTAGCATGACCTTTTCATCGCTTTGCTTGCGCAAGGGATCTTGAGTTCCGAGCCTTGACTCGAAAATGGCCGCATGGTATATGTATCCAGCCGTATGACACCGGACCGGGTAAAACCAACCGAAGTCCTGGACAGAGCGTGACTCAAGACTCAAACGTGTGGTTGACGCTGGGCTAGGATGGGATGTTTGGAATGATCCCGTGCGCGTCCAAGAGGCCTAGGAAGACCAAACGGATCGCAACCGAGACCACTCCGGCCGAGGGTTGTAGTGTGCAGCTGTATCCGAGGCAAAGAAGGCGCGTAGCGTGCGGTGTAACCGAGGCAAGAAGCAGAGTAGAGTGCGGTGTAACCGAGGCAAGAAGGCGCGTAGTGTGCGGTCTCTAAAATTCTTTTTCGAGTAAAATGTAAGTTTTTGAAGAATTTTAAATGTATGCACAGATGTATATTGATGCATTTTTTTTGTATTTTTATTTTTTTTGTAAAATAAAAAAGTAAAGCACGTGCACACACACACAACAGTTAAAGAAAGGGGTAAAATGAAAGTTTGACCCTCATCATTGTTTTAAAAATCTTTTGTTTTGTTTAAAAGTTTTTAAAAACAAAACGTCCTCAAATGAGTCGCCAACCGAAATTACCCGGATCCGAATAGGCTTCGCGCCCCGCATCCGGCATCTTTCGCTGCGGCGGTGTGTCTCGCCGTTTGTTTTCGCATTTGTAGAGTCGCCACGCCGTTTTTATTAAGCCCAAAACATTGAAAAGGGCACCGCTTAAAGATAATTTTAAACCGTTTTTGTGTGATGAGATTTTGAGTCTCGGAGGTCGATGACTCTAGAAGAGAATATTAGAATATTAGAGCTCACACCGAGTCGCCTCGTAAACGAGTCTTTCGGATACCCCTAATATCCTTTAAAATGTTGTGTGTGTGTGTGTGTGCTTTTAAAAATGCATGCCGTATCGGATGTCTACATTGTATGCTATGTATGGAAATGTATTGAAATAGTAATGGAAGGAAGCCTTACCAATGTTGGTTCGAGTAGTAAAGGAATAGTGTTTGAGGTAACTGAGTAGCGTTCCGGCACGGACGGATTTGCTTTCTCTGAGATGCCGGTTGTCCGCGACAGAGTTTCGGCGTGAGTCGAGGCGAGGCCGCGTCGCGCAGGTTCGACGTGCGTAGGGATCGTCTGGATCACTCGGGCGCAGGTTCTACAAGGGGTGGTGGCGTGGAGTCACTCTGCAGTAGTTTCGCGTGCGCTGGGATCGCCGGCTTTGACTCCTGGAAGAGCCGGACACCGTGGAAAGACTGTGCAAGGCCTCTGAGTACCACGAGGGGCCTCAGAGTACCTCGAGAGTGCCTCGGCAGCGCGGGAGCGCCGCGGAGCGCTCTGGGAGGCTTCTGAGCACCACGAGGGGGCTCGAAGGCCTCGGAAGGATTCGAAAGTGGGACGGGAATGCCTCTAAGGACTTAGAGGGGAAGCCGTAAGGCCTAGTGGAGGAAGAGAGAAGTGGGAGGTGTCCGAAAATGAGGAGGGGGAGCCATCTATTTATAGTGCCGTATTAGGTGCAAAGAGGTCCGTACGGACCTCCCCGGTAATCCGCCTTTGGTTTTCCTCGATTTGAGAGAATCTGTGATGATGGAGGAATATTTGCAATTATGATGTTCCCCGTGCAATAAGGTCCGTACGACCAAGTCTGACATGCAAAGAGGTCCGTACGGACCAACTCGCAGAGGGTAATCATTTTCCCTAGATTTGAGGGAATATTGTGGACTTTAAGAGGATTCAAGAATTATTAAAGCAAAGAGGTCCGTACGGACCATTATTGCTTTTCCAATTTCCCGAAAATTCCCGAAAGGTCCTTTTGTCCCTTTTTATCCTGCAAAGGCTCCTCCCTTGGTTTGGTTGGGGGTTTAGAGAGGGTTTTGAGTGAGAGGGGTCGTCGAGACTGCGTTGATGAGTCTGCGGTGTTTCCCGTGTGTTTGAAAGGGGGTGATCCAGATTGGGGTACTTACAACGATGTAACTAACTGTGACTCCTCGGCATTTTGCGATATGACGGAAGAGGGAAGTGAAGCCTCCTCATCAACCAAGATTGTCAATGCCTTCATCGAGGGAGATCAAGTTCGAGTGGAAGAAAGTAGGCCTAGTGACGCGGTGGCACGAGGTGGGAGGGAGCCGAGGCCGAGAGAGACCACCAAAAGCCGGGGACCCTAAGTTGGAGCAATTGTACACCAAGTACGGTAGATAAGGGCCGAGTTCAAAGCAACTTATGTTGGCAATACCACCTTTGTAGATGATGACGAGGGAGTATAAATTCTACTACAATGACAACCACCTCCATTTCTATTTCAAACAATTTCAACAGGGACTTCGGCCTCCTCGGGACCCATTCATCAACGAATTCCTGGGCTGATGTGAGGGCTGTCCCGGCCATGCTTGGGGCTAACGGGACCAGTGGTCCTTATAAGTTTCCAGAGTAGTGCTTTGCCGTAGCCTTATGTTACGAGCCTACCATGTGGAGCCTTCCGTCATTTCCTTTCTTCCCCATTGGATATATGTAAGGGCACACGCTCTCCTCTTTCTACCGGAGCGAGTCTAAGAAACCGAAGATACTCCTCCCTACGTCCAAAGAAGGTAGGAGGATGGGATAATCAATGCGATAAGCGGTAGAAAGCCGACAAGGCCGGGAGTTCCAATCCCCCACTCGATGTGCCAACTTCCTGTCCAGCCAAGTGCAAGAGGTATGAATGGACATGACCTGATCAAGCGCCTTGAGGAATTTGGCAGAGGTCGGGCTACTCGATTGGGAGGCCACCGATCATTACTATATCCAAACGGGCCTCCGATGCCCGGGATTTGTGAAGGATCTGTGGGAGGTTCCCCTCATCGAGCGGTTAAGAGGGGGAGACGATTCAATGACTCGGGAGGATCCATCCCTGTCTTGTATTTCACGAAGAGTGTGCTCGCTGTGAAGCTTAACTCCTAAAGATCACAGCCGCTCTTTAAGGGAAAAGGACGTCGGCAGATCGTAATTGTTTCTTCTTTGCCTTTTTACTTGTATTTTTTGCATGTTGCTTTAATCATCCTCGTAATATAACCATATTTCCCTCTGTCTTTTTGCGCAGATTTATCCCCGAGCAAGAAGCGGAGTTAGCCATGAAGCAACCGAGTGCCGCTGGAGTCGATCAAGCAGTAGGGAGGACATCGTGCCAAGAAATTGGCCTTGACGGAGAGAAAGTGAGGGAGACTAACCGTCGTAACCTTATCCTAGTGCACCAAGGGGGACCCCAACCTCTCCCCCTCAAGTTGCACGAGGAGGTTGTCGCGAGGAGTTGAACTCCGAGGAACTCTATTAATCCTTCAATCCTGCCGAGGGGCATAG